>VDFB02271358.1:1250926559-1250999994 GCA_007258455.2 Sequoia sempervirens | reverse complement strand
AAATTGAAAGAATGATTATTATATGTTAATGAATGAATGTGAATATGTTATGTTAATTAATAGATGTTATATGTTATTAATGGATGAATGAATGAATGTTATATGTTATTAATGGATGAATCAATGATTAATGTTATATGATTGGGTATGTGGAATTGAGAGTGATGTAAGGGGGGAGGAGGGGCCAAATGAGCTTCCACCGTCATGTGGTTGGCCCTGTTAAGTAGAGAATATTAAACTATTCTCAAAACAAAGAGAAACTCAATAAGGTAATGCACTTTTCAATATAAGAAATGCATCCTTTGAAGCATCAAACCAATATGCATCTGTATGTATGATGGTCGTCAGTCTCCTTGAATGGTACATTTCCACAATATATAATATATATTTTTTAAAAATTTTGCTTCTTCATCGAAATTTTGACGATAACAACCGACGAATCAACAGAAAGCCTTGACGAAGTTTCTATAGCTGCGACGACTATTTCGTCAAACATTCGACGAACTTCTAGTGTTCTTTCAACGCTACTACTTGCCTATTTCGTCGCATATTCGACGAACTTTTGGTGTTCTTTCGATGCTACTAATTTTTTATTTTGTCTCTATTTCGACGAAATTTCCATGTTTCCACGCTAAATGTTTGCCCATTTGGTCAAGCCGACGACGAACTTCTGGTGCAGTTCGTCGGTGGATAAACAAAGTTTTCGTCGATATTCTGAAAAAATCTCGACTTATGTCACGATGCTGCCAACCGACGATTCTTCGCCGTTATTTCGACGTTTAATTTTTCGTCGGCCTTGCGATGAAAAAACAGCTACAGAAAATTTTTCGCCATTGCGTCGCTCTTCCGACAGAGATTTGTCGAACGACCGACGAACGACCGTCGGAAAATGGTGTCAAATCCTGTAGTGAGATGATAAACATTTCCATTTCCCTTCTTCCAACAACAACCACAGTTTTGAAGCCTTTTCTAATCTCATATCAATCATCCCAAAACATAAGATTATATCCTTTGCTAAACATTTTTCCAACACTCATGAGGTTATGACTCAAACCCTTAACATAAAGAACATCATTTGTATTATTCTTGCCATAAAAAAATATTGAACCTTTTCCACATATCTTAGCAGATGTATCATCACCAAAATTTACTAGACATCCTTCATACTTCTCAAGTTTTAAAAACTTACTTTTTCCACCAATCATGTGATTTGAGCATCCACTATCAATAATCTAGTAGTTATTATCCTCTCTAGCATGAAAAGAAGTCACCATAGTTCCTTGAGTGTTATTACTTACTTCTAGAGCACTTTCCTTCACACATCTCTTAGAGTTAGCAAAATTAGTTCCATATTTAATAGAAATGAACAAGTATTCACTATCCTCATCATCCACATAATCATATTCATCTTTAGATATACTATCATCTTCTCTAACATTATAACTTTTCTTAATTTCTTTACCTTTTTTCTCTTTATTCTTGTCATTCAAAGCTCTGTTTGGACATACTGAAGCATAATGACTTATCTTTTCACAATAGAAACATTTGAAAGGTAAATTATCTCTGTATTTACCAGTACCAATTTTCATTCTCCTTATAAAGTTTTCTTCATCGTCATCAAGATCCTCTTGATTTGATTCCTTAGTCTTTTTTTATTTCTCAGCCCTAAAAGTAGTCTCAACTTTTTCATTACTTGGACCAAATTCTCTCATTACAAAAGCAGATAAAGCACCATACAACTAACCTCTAGAATATTTTCTTAAATCTTGGACTTCCTCAATAGCATAAAATTTATGACTATAATATTTAAGAAGAGTTCTCAGTACCTTCTTTACCACTTCTTCAAGATTTCCACCAAGACCTTTGATGGAATTGAAAAATTCGTCCACCTTCTACATATGGCTTGTAATTTTTTCATTCATGTTCAGAAATCCATAGGTTCTCAAATGTGATCTTTAGATTTTGCATCATAGCATGCTTGACCTTATCATCTCCTTCATAAATACTTTCCAACTTTGTCCATATCTCTCTAGAAGATTTTATGCTCAAAACTTTCACAAGTTCAGTATTAGAAAGACAACTTAAAAGAGAATACCTTGATTTACCATTATTCTCATAGGCCTTGATTTCATCATCAATCTTTGGACCAGCAATAGGCATAGCATATCTAGTCTCAACAGGCTTCCAAACTCCAAATCCAAGAGATACTATGAAATCTTCCATCCTTGTCTTCCAGAAGCCATAGTCTAATCACTTAAGGGAATAAGGGGATCTATGTGTAGTAAGGTCCTAGGACAAAATGGTCCATGGCTTAAGGGAATAAAATTTGGTGGAGTTTCCTAAGGCAACCAAATTTCATTTTAAGGTCCTACAACAAAATGAATAGATGTATTAATCAAGTATGACATAATTTAATTAAATCCAAGGACATAAATTGATTTATCTAAATTTTCAAATTTCATGATAAGAGACACAAGATCTCTATAGTGGGACAAAGTAGTTAAGAAGAAATTATAAGTTTAACACTAACATTAAAATTTATAATCTCATTCATTGTTTTCAAAGAATACTAAAGATAAGAATGAAAAATTAATAGAATACATTCAAAGGGACACATAGATATATGCTACTGACCTAATTGCAATGTACAAAATAAACAAAGATGAGCTTGAGCTCTATTCACCAAATTTTGAGAACTTCTTTGATCTCCTTAAGAAATGTCATATTAAGACCCCTTAAGACATTGATTTATGATTTAGGGTGATAGGATAGCTTAAGGGGATCTATTTCTAGTAAGGTGGACTAGGACAAAATGTTTCATGGCTTAAGGGAATAAAATTTGGTGACGTTGCCTAAGGCAACCAAATTTCATTTTAAGGTCCTACAACAAAATGAATGCTAAATTAGGGTTTAGGGTTTAGATTTAGAGATTTGATGACATGAAAACATATAGAAGACACATTAATAAATTTTTACAAGTAAATGAGAAACCCTACCACCTAAACTTAGTTCTTTGAATAAAATATGTGACATTCTAGGAATAGCTTCAATATATCAACAATTAGGAATTTTAGATTTCAATTATAAGTAAGTTGTTGAGTTATGATGGATTTTGAACCTATTTGGACCTCTAAGCACTCTTGGATGATTTAAAAAGGAAGAGGAGATCTAAAGTGATTTAGACCCAATTTTTTTTCTAATCATATATTTTTTGAAACTTTTCTATGGCATAGACTCTTCCTTTGAATATTTATATAAATTCTAGACATGCATGGGTTTTCAAAAAAAGAACCTAACTGCCACTAAGTGAGGAATCAATTGATCAATTCAATAAATAAATAATCTTAGAAAATAAACCTTTGGTTATAGAATTGACTTGCATTTATGAATCATCTATCAAGTTTCTCAAAAAAGTAATTTGAATTTTCCAAATTGAAATGTTCATGCTACAAGTTAGCTTTGATACACTAGTTTAGAGAAAGTACAACATTTAGTTTTCCTAATCTAGAACAATGCCACTACACATGAGAGTTAAAATAGGAATTAGATTACACACAACCTATAGATCTTATGAATAACATCCTATAAATTAAGGCTTAAATATGATCATAATGCATCCTTACATAATTCACAAGGATCTCATCC
The DNA here is from genome assembly GCA_007258455.2 of Sequoia sempervirens. Lineage (NCBI taxonomy): Eukaryota > Viridiplantae > Streptophyta > Pinopsida > Cupressales > Cupressaceae > Sequoia > Sequoia sempervirens. Next base: position 1,250,996,349 of record VDFB02271358.1, on the reverse strand, counting down.
AAATAAGAGAAATGGGTAGAAATCATTCATGCTTCACATTTTAATATTTATTTGATTTAATAACATTTATGTGTCTAGCTCTATCCATATTGCACATAGTCTAGATTAACAAGTATGACTTGCATTTCTATGTTTTTTTAAGAGAATGCATCATACACTATATAAGCTAACAACATTGATATAGAGTGATTACATGCTCATATCAACTAGCATCATGATATATGAACTTATTAAATCAAGCACATAGTTTCACATGAGGCACATTATTTTACTTCACTAGTACACTTTCTCAAGTTAAATTATACAATCATGAAGTTTTCTGAGATAAAATTACCTATCAAATTTATATTAAATGTGAACATATTATAATTAAATCAATTTGTTGGTTAATATATATATCTATGCATCACTTGTTTGTACCTCCTTTATTAGTCGATTATGAATTTCATTGGTAGTTGTGTCGATCACCAATGACATACCAAAGTGTACCTAACCTATGGACTATAATTTGTGATCCCTCCCTACATGTTATGTCATCAAATCTTATGACACATCCTTATTTTACCTCTTCTATTATATCACATGCCCCTAATATTGAACTTTTCATCACTTCCACCCTAAATAAACTAAGAACAATGAGTGAGAGTAAAAATCATACAAAGAAGGTTATGTCAAATATAAAATGTAATCTAAACCTCCTTAAGGAGCCCTAATTTAGGGTTTTAGGTTTATTTTTTAGGGTAAATAGCTCATTTTAGGTTTAGGTAAATTAGGGTAAATAGGGTTTTAGGTTTATGTTTTAGGGCTTAGGTTCAAGGATTAACCTGTGTAAATCAGTTTTTAGGGACCTATGTAAATTTTGTAACCTAGGGTTTCTAGGATTTTGATTTCTAAGTTAAATGTGTCCAATTTAGGTTTAATTTTTATGGTTTTTAATTTACAATTTAAATATATTTGTTTCATTGACTTTTTTGGTTTTTTAAATGCAATTAAAAATTATAAAACATTGAACAAACAAAAAAAACTGAATACTAATTACAAAACAAAAAAAAAAGATATAAAGCAAAAAAAAATGAAGAATTCAACCAACCTGGAGGTCGATGAGGTCAATTGTGTTGATGGGAGGAGGTGGCAGTCAAATTCTTCTTCAATGAAGGCCTTTGAAACGTGTGCACAATCTCCTTTGTTCTTCTCTGGCACAAATTCAACTAGTGAGGAAAAAATGAAATACAGTTGCTTATTAAAAAAAAACTACTTTCAAGAAACGTGTATGCATTTCTGGTTCGCATACCTGAATCTGAATGCATATGCATTCGGATTTAGGCTCGGGTACCCGATCCATAACGCGTATGTGTTTTTTTGAAAACATGTACGCATTTCCTGCGAAACTTTTTGTTTTGCTCAAAATTTCCCCTCTTTGTGTACCCAACTTCTTGCTTTTACCCGTATGTGAATTCAAATATATTGTAGCATCTTCTCCTTCATTATCATATGACAAGTCTTCTTCTTGTATTGACTATGCTACAAAACAATGATCTTGTGAGTGAGGTAAATTACAAACTTGACACCAGGGGCTATTATTGACCATGTAGGCTCCCTTCAAGTCCTTAAAGGGTCAGGATTTTCTTTATACTTAGGCTTGTCAGTTATTGGTTTTCTATGCTTCCAGTTTGTATTGTATGGCATGTCATGCAACTTTGGTATTTCATTTATGTATGAATTCTCTTGCTTATTCTAGGAGTTGTTAAGTTTTGTGGAATTTTGAGGTTATCCCTTTTGCTAATCATCCCTGCAACTTTTCTATTATTTTCAATTTTTAATGTTGGCTTTTGTGCTTTAGTTAAACTTCTATGGCACCTGTTTCTAAGTTCATAGCCTATTTTTGGATCGAAGGCTTTCAAATAAATACTCAAGGCTGTTGGATCAATGAGTTTGGATCCTTGTGGTATTTTGTTATACAATTTGGAGAACCTCTGGTTGAATTCATCAACTGACTCATTTTGATACTTCTGAATACTGAGTAGTTCATGAAGGGAAAATTCAGGGGCACACTGATTTCCATATTACTCAAGAAATTGATTGTGAAAATCTGCTATAGAATCAATTGAAGCATCAAGAAAACTATTGAACCAATCCCTTGCTTCTTCAATTAATGAAATCATGAATAATCTCATGTTTACATCCTTGTACTCCATGGAAATATCTTGTATGAAAGCATTAAAATTCCTAATATTTTCCTCAGTTGATGTCACATTGTTCCCTGTGAATTTGGGAACCATATTTCTCCAATTTCTATCCATTGGATATGGACATAACTGGTGTCATGTCAGATTGAATTGTCTACATGTGCTTATGGGGTTTTGTGGATGAAAATTCATAGGTGGTGGATTAGGAGGGTATTCATATCCATACTAGGGCTAATAGTAGACATTTTGTTGTTAAGGATGTATATTTTGGTGTGGAATATGTTATTGTTGTGGTGGGACATATTGTTGGCTTGGTGGAGGGTGATGCTGAGGGATATTACCAGTATTTTGAGGCTGGGATCTTGTGGTGGCACATTATGTTGGATGTGTCTCCTTGGGTTATCTCCAACATTATGGGGTACTTTAGAAGTACCAGGAACACCTATGTTTTGAGATGTTCCCTGTGTATTATAATTACCACCCTACTTATGTGGAGGGACATATTTTGGTGGTTTTGGCACCTGAATGTGTAATTGTGCTAGTTGTTGGTCTATCTATTGGGATTCTTGTATCATTTGATGTTTCTCTCTGATTTGTTGTCTCTTCCACTCCAAATGTATTTGAAACTCTTGATTGTTCATACCCTCAAATTCACTGGCAGTGTAATCAACAAACCGCTCATGGTTTTTTTCTCCTTGTTGTGATGAAACTTTATAATCATATTCATTTTGTATCTGATCTCGTTCTACTTCAAATTGGGCTTTAAATTCTTCTGCTTTCCTAGGATCTTCCTTCCATTGAAAAGTATGTCTACTAATGTTTTATTTTCCAAAAGGAGTTTGAGGATCTTTGTTTAGGTCATCACTATGAACCTCTAATTCATGCAATGGATCAAAAGTGTTATTCATGGTAAGGAATTGTTCCGACGAGTTTCCCCTATCTTCGTTAGTCATATCAGCCATTTTTCCTCTACTTTTATTTGCATCAGTCTTTGAGGGGGAAGACCAATGTTTATTTTTCCATCTACCATTATTCCTTTTTGGGTTGTCTTGATGTAAGGATCTCCTACCATTCATCTCGTAAGATGCTTTAATACTTCATCTCCTAGGGTTTGTCTTTATTGATGCGTACTTATATTTCCCATTCATGCACCTTTTCTTACAAACTCACCACTCACTTTCAAGAAAAGTGAGAGAAGTTTATAATTTCTTATTCCCAATAGGGTCTTATACAAGGTTTTGACTCTATGACAAAGGATGGGATTCAGATTTGACTATCCGCAATAGAGTTGCCAATCTGTTGGATCTCAAAAATGAAGATTGCAAATCCTAAGAGGATGCCAAGCTCTATGATCAGATTTTCAATGTTCTTGAACCAATGAATGGAGTTAGCCTATGTGTTTGATAACTCCCTGCACTTCAGACTCTACTAACCTAGGCGACTATACCTTTATAATGAAGTAGTTTGGGAGAAAGTATGATTTAGTTGAGTTAACTAATCTATCTAAGGTGGCAAATAGTGTAGGATAAATGAAAGCTTACTGACTAATTTACTTCTAATATGACAACTGGTTGATTTATGATATGTAATTGAATAATGTATAAATGAGATGGACCAGTGCTCTGTTGGGTGTGCAGATTCAATGTAGTTATATAACTAGTGGAAAATTCTAGTTTTAACTCTGATTGTTTGGCACTTTAATTTGTCTATACTTTGTACAAACGTGCAAGGATGTAACTATTAGACTCTTCTTACTAATCCAATTGACCCTACCAAGTTACTGTGATCTCTTAAAAGGATTTTTAATCCCTCTTTAAAGGACCCAATCAACAAAACCACACAATATCAACAAACGTGTATTGACAAGTAAGTTTTAACCTTAACTTGAATAACAAGACAAAATCAATTTGGAGACAACATGATAATCATATCAACTACCTAACTCTTCTTTATTGATCCAATTTTTACCCCAAAGCTATTGTAGCCAACTAAAAGGATTTAATTCTTTAAAAGAAGTCAATTAATTTCACCACACAACAACAACAAATGTGTTTTGATGGAATTGAAACATCAACTTGGATATACAACTCCAAATAACATAGAAGTAACAATATGGAGACAGTTAAGAAATTTTTTCAGATCTACAAACAATAGATACCAAGATTGTGCCAGATAGAATTATATATTTTTCATTGATCTCAACCAAAACTTGGATATGCATCAAGGTCCATTCAGTATAATTTATATGACTAACATTTTGGAAATGCTTCTACTATATCTCCTATTTCTTCTCTATTCACTCTTATGCTTATCAACTACCAAATGTTTATCCTATATAGCAATATTCTAAAGAAGGTACACCTCTTCAATAGTCTCTTTTGAAATTTAACAATAACTAAACATCATTAATTGAGCTCTAGTTAGCCATAAATGGATTCATGTCAAATGATCCAGATAATCCTATCTTGAATGTGTATTAGCATCATCTATAGCGTTTGTAGCTACAATCTCTGTGATGATCATCTTTTTGAAATGTTCACATGATTCTCCCAATATTGATTCTTCATCTTTGGCTACATTCATCGCTTCCTGCAATATTAATTTTCACTCCTTCATCCACTCATTTTGATTCTTCAATTCTCCATGATCATTGAATAATGTAGGTACTCCACCCCTCGAAGCATCAATGAATCCTTTGGCATCCACTTGTAATTCTTCATGATAATCTTTATGCTTTCCCATCAAGTCCTCAGTGGTTGTGATGGCCTCGACATTTGAAGTTCTTCCCTGTTGTATTTCTTGACATTTTTCTTGCAACCTTTCACTTATTCTTTGATGCTCTTGAATAATAGAGTAATTCTTTGAATAAGTTATCCAAAACTTATCCATCTAGACCACTTGGTTGTGTACTTTTTGGTTATCCATTTGCAACTCCTCAAGTTTGTCTTTTGATTGAGATATTTCTCCCTGAGTTAGAAACTTAGTGGATCCTTCCAATGTGTTCTTGATAGTGTCTCTCAAAAAATCATTTTTCTTGAGCATTTTTTCATTAAGTAGCTTGTACATGTCCCTTTCTTTTATTAACATCTGGATTTGTGCTTTATTCAACTTGGCCACATTGATGCCAATGTCAACTATAACCATAGGATCAACCTCACCCACTTTCAGTGTCATTGCATGCCCAAATTCCTTTTTTGTATCTATGACTACAAACTTCTTGTGTGGAGGGTATAAGGCCCAAATCATTAAAAAAAATCATCAAGGTTATATATCTACCCAATATAAACCTCTGTCACTCCTTCTGGGGTAAGCATGTGTTTTTCCTCACTGTTATGCAAGAAATAGTAAAAAATTAAAGCTGAATTTAAATCCACACTGGGAAAGATCATCACACCAACCTCCTCTAACAGTCTTCTTCCTTTTTATAAATTCATGTTCCTTAGTTCATTGTCCATATCAATTCTCAATGTATTCAACAATTGGCTGTCATTATTAGGTGCATGATAGCTTGAACCGATTCTCTAAATGATTTTCCTTTATGCTTAAACAAAAAAGATCTGAACTCAGGAGACATAATGAATTGATCATCTGAAACAAAAGATTTGTAAGCTAACTTCCTAGTATCCATTTCTGGTGATTCTTCAACTTCTTGCTCTCTAATGGAGGTTGATATCTCTCCATTCTCAACTTGGGAATCCTATCAGATGAGACCTATGATTCATTTTCTTCATCAGATTCCTCACTACCAAAGGACAAAATTTCCACCTCTTGGATTTCCCTCATCCTTTGCTCAATCTTTCTATTGTACTCATCATTTTCCAATTCAACTTTTGTTTCTTCCATATTCCTGATGACATCATCATGTGGAAAAGGTATATTCTCATATCCTCCTAAGTTCTTCTTCTTGCTAGAAATCAATGAAACCCTTAGGATCAATTCCTTTTCTTGGAGCTACCTTTATCAGATTGTAATGTGACAATTTTTTTAGAATGATATCATAACAATCCTTTGATAAAACATTGAAATCACCAAAACACAACATCCTTGGCATGAATGATTGTTTTTCATATGCACTTAGGTTCATTACATTGGAATAGTCCAAAGGTGTATCTTCAAAGCCATATATCTTGATCATGGTAGAGTCAGCATAATAGTACCAGTCACCCCAATTGTGACTTATGGTTGGTGGTCCATTAAAATCCTTTGGCCTTAGAAATCTTTTAATTTCATCAAACAATGAGTAATCACATGGGTGTTTAAAAAATCTATACAATGCTTTAACAAAATACTCCTCAAAATGAACATAATTTGAGTTGAAAAATATACTATCCTAGATATAAGTCCACAACTGTATTTGCAATGGTTTCCCTTCCTTTTCCAACTGTGTTATTCTCAGCTCTTCAAGCCACAACCTTAACCCATTTCCAAAGTACAATGCTATGTGCATGAAAAGGGAGTAGTTTTTGAAATACATTATAGAGGCACCATTCTTGATGGCCATCAATGCTGAATCAATCTCCTTGTAAATATATGAGGCATAATAAAAAATCATTGGATTGTGACATTGTACATCTGCAACAATTACCAATGGCCCTATAGACATGAACTTAGGGACCTCGGTTCCCAATACTTTCCCTACTGACAGGTAGGTATATTTCATGTAGGGGTCAAATAAATCAACATGGAAAGGGCGTGTACTTTTTGGTTATCCATTTGCAACTACTCATGTTTGTCTTTTGATTGAGAACTTTCTCCCTAAGTTAGAAACTTAGTGGATCCTTCCAATGTGTTCTTGATAGTGTCTCTCAAAAAATCATTTTCTTTGAGCATTTTTTCATTATGTAGCTTGTACATGTCCCTTTCTTTTATTAACATCTGGATTTGTGCTTTATTCAACTTGGCCACATTGATGCCAATGTCAGCTGTAACCATAGGATCAACCTCACCCACTTTCAGTGTCATTGCATGCCCAAATTCCTTTTATGTATCTATGACTACAAACTTCTTGCGCAGAGGGTATAAGGCCCAAATCATTAAAAAAAAAATCATCAAGGTTATATATCTACCCAATATACACCTTTATCACTCCTTCTGGGGTAAGCATGTGTTTTTCCTCACTATTATGCAAGAAATAGTCAAAAATTAAAGCTGAATTTAAATCTAGATTGGAAAAGATCATCACACCAACCTCCTCTAATAGTCTTCTTCCTCTTTCTAGAGTCATGTGTAGGATTTGAGAAATACAAATCCACAGAATCCAATGAACACTTGCATGCAAGAAACTTGTCATAGAGAAAGAGAGAGAACAAAAGAAGGGTTTTGGCTTTGACAATGTGCAAAATGTATTATCAGAGAAAAAATGAATCAAGAGAAAAAGAATACAAGAGATCAATCCTTATAAAAGGAGATCTAAACCTAAAGGAAACCCTAACCCTAAAGGTGAGTGCATTTAATAATTAATATTAATTATTAAATGACTAATATATGTGCATAAATTGAATTCTTAATAGGAAAGTAGAGTTAATTAATTACTTTACTCTAACACCCCCCCTTAAGATGAGCTATAATACAGCTACAAACAAGTGCAAAAAATAAAATGTAACTACAATGCATGAAAGTAAAATTGGGTCCCGGCAACTAGGCCTGATCAGGTACCCAAATACAACCAAATCTCTATAAAGCAGAGTAAAGGAGAAAACCCAGTGGGAAAAAACTCCTCTCCAAAAAGAGATGAACAAGAGTGAAAGAAGAAGAGAGATAGAAGGAGGACTCAACATGACCCCCCAAGAACTTCTTCTATCACACAAGTACAAAATAAGTTCCCCCCATAGGAGAGAGAAGAGACTCCAAAGCCCCCCCAAAATGAGAGAACTTCTATGCCAATGATCAAAACAATGTGTCTCCTCAGAGGAAGAAACAGATCCAACAGTTGAGGAAGAGGAAATCCCTAGATGCGAGGTGAAAATAGAAGTTCTGGATGATGCTCACTAAAGAACGAAACTATAGTAGGAGTGTTTAAATAACAATATGGTGAATCAAACAACTCAAGATGATCCTGAAATGGAATCTCCAATGAAGATGGGATAACAGGTGTGCTGAAACTATCATCTGTGAGGAAAGGAATATCCTCTGATATGGCCTCAACAACTACACTTGATGGCTCGATGAGTGGAGCAACAATGTTAGTAATAGTTGAAGAGGAATCCCATTGAACAGATGTGATCTCAGCAGGATGTAGAGGTGTAGAATTATCAACACTAGTCTCATGAACAGATGGAAGAATACATAAGTTCAAGTGACCAAACTTCACCTTAGATATTGCATGCTCTCTTGTAGAAAGAGAGGAAAACTCAGATAGTGGAGATGGTGGACCAAAGTGTGTGAATTCATAAAAACGGGAAGAATGATCAACTGTCCCTGTTGCAACAATGTTTCCAGTCTGAATGTCTCTAATGTGCACTGAATCAGGTGTGAACTCAACTGTCTTCCCTATCCCACTATGAGCAATTTGATAGATGGAGAGAAGGTTAGTAGACAAAGATGGAACACATAGTACATCATTGAATGTACCATCATCAATTTTGATAGAACCTTTCCCACATACACTCATATAAGTGTTATTACCCATCAATATGTGTGGTGAGGGTGTGGCCTCGAAAGATGAGAACATATCCTGAGAAGATGCCATATGGTGTGAAGCACCTGAATCAAATAGCCATCTAGATGAATGTGAACTAGTGGTTGCACATAATGCATGACCCTTATGTGGGGCATGTCCATCTGTCTAGAATGAAGATGATGAAGAAGAAGAAGACCTTCCTGATGGAGATGAAGAAGAGTGATGAATATTGTTCCTCTCAAGAAGAGCTGTCAAATCTAAAACCTATTTTGCATATGCATCTATCTTCTTCTCATAACACTTGGACTCATCATGTCCTGGCTTAGTACAATAAGCACACTTAGGTCTATCTTTCTTCGATGATTCTCCCTTAGGAGAAGGTGAATCAGAGGAGTGTTGTGAACTAGAATCCTTCCAATGCTATGTGGTCTTTGGTTTCTGTTTCTGCTTTTGCTTCCCCTGAGATGAGTGTGCTACCAATGCTTGGTGTTGTGATCCTGTGAGAGCATCCAACTGTGATATCTTGGCTTGCTCTCGTGTCAACTAATCAAAAAACACCTCAAATGTAGGCATGGTAAATCAGTTTCCCAATGCATCCATGGTGGAATAAAATGTCGAAGAGAAGATCTGAAATGGACCCCGAAGCTTGGAGAGGATCAGGAAGATACACTTTGTATCAGTCTTAATCTTGTCATAGCCCTGCAAGATAGATCTCTATTGTTTGAACTTCATCAAAAAGTCCTCAATGAAATGAAATGAATCAAGTACCAAGGAAGTCATCTCGGCCTCAAGGTGCAATGCTCTAAACTCATTGACAGTGCCAAAAAGTCCATCAAACTTGGTCCAAATGGCTCTAGGTGTGAGACACCCTTCAAGATGAAATAGGAGGTTGTCTGCAATGTACAAAGCCATCAATCCCATAGCCTAATCCATTTTGTTCCTATGCTTCATAACCTCAAAGGGGTGAGTCAACTGAGGCTGAACCTCATCCAAACAAGACCATAACCCTCAAGACTGGAGAAGTGTCATCATGCGACCCTTCCAAGTGTGATAATTATGCGGTGTGAGAGGTTCAATAGATCTATCGGCCATCCTGTGAACTGTGCCTCAACTGCTCTGAATTTTTATTATTATTATTTAGTGGTCTGTCAAAACTAGACAGAAGATACAGAAGGGTTTTTTTTTTGTTTTGGTGTTTATAGATTATGTCTTTCTTATGTAATTGACACAAAGCAAGAAAAAACACCCCCCCACAATGCAAAAATACAATCCCTAGTACAAACTGAAAGCTAGAAAACCATACAAAGCAGTATATGTTTGAGACAAATCTCTGTGTACTTGAATAATTTGTGATGAAATAAACTAAAGATATGGAAAAAGAACAGAACCACCTTTCCGATGCCTATTCATTTTCAAAAAATGGAGCAAAATTGAGCAAGTTATGCCCCTCAGAGTGCAAAAATATCATCTGACTTTGACTGCGAAAAAATGAAACCAACCTAGAAATTTTTTAAAAATTTCCTATACCATCCGGACGGGCTCAAAGCTAGCTTTCCAATGCCTATTTTTTTTCAAAAAATGGAGATCGAACACCTGATTTATGCCTGATTTACCGAAAGAGGTAAAAAATAAAAATGAAAGGAGGGCCCTAGTGGCTCCGCTCGGACCGGCAGTGCGCGGGGGGTGCTCCGGCTGCGGGCTAGTGGTCGGCTGGTGGTGAGCCAGTGGTTGGTTGCTGGTGGCGAGCCGGTTGGTCCACCGCCAAGTTGGTGGCCGTTTGGCGAGGGCGGCAGCGCCCTTCTTTAAAACTGCAAGTGCAGTTTTTTATAAAAAAATTTTTTTTTTTGTTTTTTTGGATTTTTTTTGCAATTTTTTACCTCGAACGGTGTGCCTAGGGCCGTACAGCTCTGGGGCAAAAAAAATTGCTTCCCTGAGCAACTGTGGCCGAATCAAACGTGTTTTATATGAAAATAAAGGTTTTTGGACGTTGCGAGCTCAATAGTGAGGTCCGTTTGAGCTCAAAGTGCACCAAAAAAAAAACCCCCTATTCCAAATAAAAACTAGAAAACACACATAGATCTGATGCAACCAAAACCTAGATCTCTAATTCTTTGAAAAACTAAACAAGTTGTAGTAGATCTGGCTCTAATACCATGTAGGATTTGAGAAATACAAATCCACATAACCCAATGAACACCTGCATGCAAGAACTTGTCACAGAGAAAGAGAGAGAACAAAACAAAGGTTTTGGCTCTTACAATGTGCAAAATGTATTTAGAGAAAAAATGAATCAAGAGAAAAAGAATACAAGAGATCAATCCTTATAAAAGGATATCTAAACCTAAAGGAAACCCTAACCCTAAAGGTGAGTGCATTTAATAATTAATATTAATTATTAAATGACTAATATATGTGCATAAAGTGAATTCTTAAGAGGAGAGTAAAGTTAATTAATTAGTTTACTCTAACTTCATGTTCCTTAGTTCATTGTCCACATCAATTCTCAATGTATTGAACAATTCGATCTCATTATTAGGTGTGATAGCTTGAACTGATTCTCTTAATGCTTTTCCTTTATGCTTAAACAAAAAAGATCTAAACTCAGGAGACATATTGAATTGATCATTTGAAACAAAAGATCTGTAAGCTAACTGCCTAGTATCCATGTCTGGTGATTCTTCAACTTCTTGCTCTCTAATGGAGGTTGATATCTCTCCATTCTCAACTTGGGAATCCTATCAGATGAGACCTATGATTCATTTTCTTCATCAAATTCCTCACTACCAGAGGACAACATTTCCACCTCTTGGATTTCCCTCATCCTTTGCTCAATCTTTCTATTGTACTCGTCATTTTCCAATTCAACTTTTGTTTCTTCCATATTCCTGATGACATCATCATGTGGAAAAGGTATATTCTCATATCCTCCTAAGTTCTTCTTCTTGCTAGTGAAATCAATGAAAACCTTAGGGTCAATTCCTTTTCTTGGATCTACCTTTATCAGATTGTAATGTGACAATTTGTTTAGAATGAGATCATAACCCTCCTTTAATACATCATTGAAATCACCAAAACACAACGCACTTGGCATGAATGATTGTTTTTCATATGCACTTAGGTTCATTACATTGGAATAGTCCAATTTCCTGACAATCTCAAGGTAGGAAATTTTGTTTGGCACAGTCTTTGGAAAAATGAAAGGTGTATCTTCAAAGCCATATATCCTGATCACGGTAGAGTCAGCATAACAGTACCAGTCACCCCAATTGTGACTTACGGTTGGTGGTCCATTAAAATCCTTTGGCCTTATAAATCTTTTAATTTCATCAAACAGTGAGTAATCACATGGGTGTTTAAAAAATCTATACAATGCTTTAAAAAAATACTCCTCAAAATGAACATAATTTGAGTTGAAAAATCTACTATCCCAAATATAAGTCCACAATTGTATTTGCAGTGGTTTCCCTTCCTTTTCCAACTGTGTTATTCTCAGCTCTTCAAGCCACAACCTTAACTCATTCCCAAAGTACAATTCTATGTGCATGAAAAGGGAGTAGTGTTTGAAATACATTATAGGGGCACCATTCTTGATGGCCATCAATGTTGAATCAATCTCCTTGTAAATATATGAGGCATAATAAAAAAGCATTGGATTGTGACATTGTACATCTGCAACAATTACCAGTGGCCCTATAGACATGAACTTAGGGAACTCGGTTCCCAATACTTTCCCTAATGACAGGTAGGTATATTTCATGTAGGGGTCAAATAAATCAACATGGAAAGGGTGTGTACTTTTTGGTTATCCATTTGAAACTACTCACGTTTGTCTTTTGATTGAGATCTTTCTCCCTAAGTTAGAAACTTAGTGGATCCTTCCAATGTGTTCTTGACAGTGTCTCTCAAAAAATCATTTTCCTTGAGCATTTTTTCATTATGTAGCTTGTACATGTCCCTTTCTTTTATTAACATCTGGATTTGTGCTTTATTCAACTTGGACACATTGATGCCAATGTCAGCTATAACCATAGGATCAACCTCACCCACTTTCAGTGTCATTGCATGACCAAATTCCTTTTTTGTATCTATGACTACGAACTTCTTGTGCGGAGGGTATAAGGCCGAAATCATTAAAAAAATCATCAAGATTATATATCTACCCAATATACACCTCTGTCACTCCTTCTGGGGTAAGCATGTGTTTTTCCTCACTGTTATGCAAGAAATAGCCAAAAATTAAAGCTGAATTTAAATCCACACTGGGAAAGATCATCACACCAACCTCCTCTAATAGTCTTCTTCCTTTTTCTAGAGTCATGTTCCTTAGTTCATTGTCCACATCAAATCTCAATGTATTCAACAATTAGCTCTTATTATTAGGTGTGATAGCTTGAACTGATTCTCTTAATGCTTTTCCTTTATGCTTAAACAAAAAAGATCTGAACTCAGGAGACATAATGAATTGATCATCTGAAACAAAAGATCTGTAAGCTAACTGCCCAATATCCATGTCTAGTGATTCTTCAACTTCTTGCTCTCTGATGGAGGTTAATATCTCTCAATTCTCAACTTGGGAATCCTATCAGATGAGCCCTATGATTCATTTTCTTCATCAGATTCCTCACTACCAGAGGACAACATTTCCACCTCTTGGATTTCCCTCATCCTTTGCTCAATCTTTCTATTGTACTCATCATTTTCCAATTCAACTTTTGTTTCTTCCATATTCCTAATGACATCATCATGTGGAAAAGGTATATTCTCATATCCTCCTAAGTTCTTCTTCTTGCTGGTGAAATCAATGAAAACCTTAGGGTCAATTCCTTTTCTTGGAGCTACCTTTATCAGATTGTAATGTGACAATTTGTTTAGAATGAGATCATAACCCTCCTTTGATACAACATTGAAGTCACCAAAACACAATGTACTTGGCATGAATGATTGTTTTTCATATGCACTTAGGTTCATTACATTGGAATAGTCCAATTTCCTGACAATCTCAAGGTAGGAAATTTTTTTTGGCACAGTCTTTCAAAAAATGAAAGGTGTGTCTTCAAAGCCATATATCTTTATCATGGTAGAGTCAGCATAATAGTACCATTCACTCAAATTGTGACTTACAGTTGGTAGTCCATTAAAATCCTTTGTCCTTAGAAATCTTTTAATTTCATCTGACAGTGAGTAATCACATGGGTGTTTGAAAAATCTATACAATTCTTTAACAAAATACTCCTCAAAATGAACATAATTTGAGTTGAAAAATCTACTATCCTAGATATAAGTCCACAACTGTATTTGCAGTGGTTTCCCTTCCTTTTCCAACTGTGTTATTCTCAGCTCTTCAAGCCACAACCTTAAGTCGTTCCCAAAGTACAATGCTATGTGCATGAAAAGGGAGTAGTGTTTGAAATACATTATAGGGGCACCGTTCTTGATGGCCATCAATGCTGAATCAATCTCCTTGTAAATAAATATATGAGGCATAATAAAAAAGAATTGAATTGTGACATTGTACATCTACAACAATTACCAGTGGCCCTATAGACATGAACTCAATGACCTCGGTTCCCAATACTTTCCCTACTGATAGGTAGGTATATTTCATGTATGGCTCAAATAAATCAACATGGAAAGGGGGTCCATCCTCATCCTCAAGCGGTACCATATTCCCATAATTTCTAGGTATATGCAATGGCAATCTCTAGCCCTTATAAGTAGTGTCCATTCTCTCGTATTCTTTCTCTAACTCCTCATGTATTATGGGCTCATCATAGGTACAATATACGTTGAACACTTCACAAAGAGCATCTTTTGACAAGTGTATAAAGGGCTTTCCTTGTAGGTCACATACGACTTTCAAATCAAGATTATATTGCTTTTCCAAGAGTTTTAAAAGGTCAATATTTACAAATACATTAGGGATGACCAACTTTCCTAAATTGAAATTCCATGGATTGGATACAGGTTCAAACCTCTTTCTTCAACCATAATGGAAAATAAAAAGTTCATATCCCCTAATAGGGGTCCATACATTACTCACATGTGCACATTTATCCTCTAACCTCTCAACATCATCCCTTAACTATGCAGACCTTCTAGCCTTTGGCCTTGAACTAGGAAATTAGTGAATGAGGTCCTGGTTTAATTTTATCTCCTTTGTTTTAGGTTCCTCACCATTTTCAATTCTCTATTTTTTACCTCTCAACTGACTACTCTCACCTTGTTGTTTTCTACCCTTTGTCTTCCCAGAGCTTGAATTTTCCATCTTTCAATATAACAGAATTGAATTTTTAAGCTATGAAGGTAGCCACCCAAGATCTAGAGGCCTAATAGAAAGCACAAGCATAAGAGAGATAGAAATAATATGACAAGAATAAACTGTATTCTTCCAATGATGCAAATAGAATACAATGTGTTGTGCTAAAGTAGATGTGTTTACAATGAGAGAGACCCCTTGGTTATATAGCCAAGGTGAGAACATAGAAGGGCATAAGATTATGACAAGTGTCGTAATATTATGACATGAGACAACTATGAAAATCTATCACTCCACCTAAAGTGGAAAAGTGATAATGTGATAATTGTTGGAAATATATGCCTAAATCATCACAGGCTATAACATCTATTGGAGCCAATTCAGTGTGATATTTTTAATGTCTGGCCAACTAGTAGCTTTGAACATTGTGTTTTGTATAGGCCGTTGTGACCTTGTAGGAGTCTTGCCGAACGCTTACTCATTGGAGTCATCGGAATAACCTATGGTGGCTCAGTAAGAAGTCTTACCGAGTGGAGATCTTTGGCCAACAGGCCATTCTATCGTATATTGGAGAGACTTGGCTGAGAGATTTAAGGTTTCGGTATGAGGTCTTACTAATATGAATGTCTCACCGATAGCATTCACTTGGTGTCTTCGGGGTAACTCGGAGGTTTCGTTATAAACTCCTAGCGATAGTTTCTTTGTCTCATCGACAGTATACATTGATATAACATGAGATGGATCGGTAAGAAGTCTTACCGCTATGGATGTCTTGCCGACAGTGTTTATTTTGAAGTCTTTGGGGAAAGTCTTGGAGCTCAGTATGACTTATATCGATAAGGAATGTCTCACCGACGATGTACACTCGGGGTAGCACAAAAGATCTCGCTATGAGGTCTTAACGATGGAAAGAAGTCTTGCTAACTGTTTGGTATGACTTGAGGCTTCAGAGTAACATAAAGAACTCGATAGGATGTCTTGGTGAAAGAAGATTGTCTTACTGATGTGAATAATCATGTCTATGTGACTTATGAACCTCAGTATGAAGTCCTGGTGAAAGCGATGAGTCTCGCTAACTGGTGGATGCTTCGGAACAACATGAAGACTCGGTGGGAGGTCTTGGTGAGAGCGAAATGTTTTTCCGATGGTATGACATTTTGATGTGACTTTGAATATCGGTATGTGGTCTCACTTAAGAGCAATAGTCTTGTCGAAAGGAAAAATGAAGTCGATGCAACTTGTGAGCTCGGTAAAACGTCTTGCCGATAGGATGAACTCTTGGTGATATCAAATGCTGACTGTGTTGGCATCGGGGAGACACGGTCAGTGTCTCACTGATATTCCAACATAGCTTGATTTCCTTTTGACCGTTTGACCATCCTATGTGGAGTCTCGTGGACCAATCAGAGAATCTGAATGGGAACTGTTGGAAGACAATTCATTGTGGCAGTTCTGAGAGGAAGCTCGACAAATAGGGAACGACATGAATATAGTTTGTAGTTACAGATGCTCGTGGGTTCGGTTGGTTCGAAGAACAATCATGTGAACAGTTCGAATTGTATTAGAGTGATTTCTATTTTGAAAAGATTGTAATTTGAAGGTTCATGTAAAATATTGATCATTGTGAAAGTTGTTGTAATCTGGCATTAGAAAGATAAGTTAGAACTCTGTATGTAATTATTTATTACTGTAATACAAAGTGACTTCTCTTGGTGTGGTGGATTTTTCTCCTGTAAGGGTTTTCCCACGTAAATCTGGTGTTCATCTGTGTTTGTCTAATTCTCTATTTCTGCTATTTATTTCAAAGTGCATCTTAATTGAACTGTAATTGTAAAATTTAAAAGTGTTTTTGCATTCTTCCCTGAGGTTTTGACATTACGAGAGTTATTTCCGCATCTAATTTTCCTTACAAGTGGTATCAGAGCCTGGCCAGTTGTGTTATCCTTGCGGGTACATTGGGTTTTTTGAGTCAATTTCTATTCAATGGGAGTCTTGTAGAAGTTTGTCAATTTTGAATTATAGATTGAGATGGCTAGCATGTTAGGAAAGATTGAAATAGAGAAGTTCAATGGAAGCAATTTTGAGTTGTTGAAACTCAAAATGGAGGATCTCTTATTGGATTGTGATCTGTGGCTTATTGTGTCTAGAACTAAACCTACAGGCATGAAGCAAGAAGATTGGGACCTTGAAAATAGAAAGTCTAAGGGGCTGATAAGGCTCTGTTTGGAAAAGTTCATTCTTCTCAATGTGCATGAAGAGAAGACTGCATCTTCCTTATGGAAGAGACTGACATCTATTTATTAGGGGAAGTTCTTGGGGAATAAACTGTTCCTGAGGAAGAAGTTGTACACTTTGAGAATGCAGGAAGGAGGGTCTATAGCTGATCATTTGAATGCATTCAACATGTTGATTGCACAATTAACATCTGTTGGTGTGAAGATTGATGAAGAGGATCATTGTATGTTGATATTGTGATCTTTACCAGATTCATGGGATCACCTTGTGATGGCTATTTGGAGTACAACATCCAGTTTCAAGATGGAAGATGTTGTTGCTTCTTTTTTATCAAAAGAAATGAGAAGGAAATCTTCTGAGATGGTGAAGGAGGCTCTTGCTATTAGAGGAAGGTGAAAGAGAAAGGCAAGAAGAAGGACAAGAAGTCCAAATCAAAATCAGAGGGGAGATCAAAGTCTCCTGGCAAGAAGTCCAAGGTGAAGTGCTAGAAATGTGGGCAACCTGGTCATGTCTGAAAGGATTGTAAAGAGGAGAAGAAGAAGAAGAAGAAGTATTCTTCTAAAAATGATTCTTCTCACAGTGATGGAGATGCCTTCATTGCAGCCTTGGCTACACAGGCATCAGATGATGTCTAGCTGATTGATTCTGGAGCATCTTTCCACATGACATCTCATAGAGACTGGTTTACGAAGTATGAAGAATACGATGGTGGAAAGGTGTACTTGGAAAATGATTCAACTTTGGAAATTGTTGGTCATGGAAGAGTCAGAATCCAATTCCCCGATGGCAGAGTGAAGGGAATCAATAATGTAATGCATATAACAGGTCTGGCTCGAAACTTATTTTCTATAAGTATGCTAAATGATTTTGGAGTGCAAGTTGTGTTCTCTGGAAATGGCTGCAAGATGACTAGAGGCTCAATGGTGCTAGCAAGGGGTGCTCGTATTGGTACCTTGTACAAGCTGGATGCACATACTGTTCAATGTAACAATGTCTCTATAAAGTCACAGAAAGCTACTCATGGATGAAAAGAGGGAAATGTTCCTAATTGTGTTAACTCTATGGAAGTTAAACTTCCAGTAGAAAAGACTATGCTATGGCATCATAAGCTAGGCCACATTGGAGAAAAAGGTTTAAAAACCTTGAAGAATAAAAACCTAGTTGAGGGGTTTGAAGATTGTAACCTTGAATTTGAATTATGTGAACACTGTATATATGGAAAGCAGCACCATGTTTCTTTTTATTCCAGTCCTCATAAATCTTTTGGTTTGCTAGATTATATTCATTATGATGTATTTGGTCCAGTGAATGTTCATTCTTTGTCTAAGTCAAGGTACTATGTATCGTTCATTGATTATTATTCGAGAAGAACATTTGTTTATTTTTTCAAAAGTAAATCAGAAGTATTCAGTTGATTTAAGGAATTTAAGAACCTTGTAGAAAATCAGACTGGAAGAAAAATAAAATGCTTAAGGACTGATAATGGAAGTGAATTTTGTTCTGATGATTTCGAGAGGTATTGTTAAGACCATGGGATTAAAATATATAAGACTACACTTTATACTCCACAACAAAATGGAGTTGCAGAAAGGCACAATAGGACAGTGATGGAGAGAGCACGAAGTATGCTGAGTAGTGTTGGCTCGGAAGAGAAGTTCTAGGCTGAGGCTATTGCTACTGCATGTTACTTGATTAATCATTCTCCAAATTATGCTCTTGTTGAGAAAACACCTCTAGAAGCGTGGTCTGGTAAGAAGCCCTCTTTAAGACATATTCGTGTTTTTGGCTGTGAGGCATATGCTTATTTTCCATATGAGAAAATATCTAAATTGGAGAACAAGGTTGTCAAATGTATTTTTATTGGCTATAGCGCTGGCATAAAAGGATACAAGCTTTGGAATCCTAATACAAAGAAGGTTGTATATAGTAGAAGTGTAATCTTTTGTGAGCTAAAGCCTTCTACCTTGGATCTGCAGTCAGAGACAAAGTCAGAAAAAAATAAGGATGTAGTTGGAATTCCTCCTACACCAAATAAAGAGGAATTGAAAATTCAAAATGTACCTGAAACTAAGGAGAGCTCAAGTAATTCTAAAAGTTCTGAAGAAGAAGAAGAACCTCAGCCTTAGCAAGTGAGGAGGTCAACCCATGAAAGAAAACAACCTAATAGGTATGGGTTTTCTTTGATAGATTCTACTTGTGCCTATGCTTTAATTTCTAGCACTGATGAGCCTAGGAATGTGAAAGAGGCATTTAGAATGTCTGACTTTGACTCTTGGTTGGAAGCCATGAATGAAGAAATGGCATCATTAGAAAATAATGACACTTGGAGTTTGGTGCCCTTGCCTAAAGGCATAAAAGTTGTTGGCTGCAAATGGGTATTTAAAAAGAAGATTGGTCTGGATGGCAATGTGGAAAAGTACAAGGCAATATTGGTTGCGAAGGGTTATTCCCAGGTAGAGGGAATTGATTATGGGGATATTTTTCCTCCTATAGCTAAGCTGACGTCTATTAGATTTCTTTTGTCACTTGTAGTAGCGTATGACTTAGAGGTCGAACAGATGGATGTGAAGACAACATTTCTTCATGGTGATCTTGAAGAAGAAATCTGTATGTCCCAGCCTGAACACTTTGTTGAGAAAGGTAAAGAGAAACTGGTTTGCAAGTTAAAGAAGTCTCTGTATGGGTTAAAGTAGTCACCTAAAATGTGGTACCAGAAATTTGATACTTTTGTATTGTCTTTGGGATTTGTGAGATCAAAAATTTCATCATTGTATTTATTATAAAGTTGAAAGTGATCAAGTTCTTATTATTGCTCTCAATGTTGATGATATGTTGTTCATAGGCAATAGTAAGCTAATGATTTCTGATCTTAAGTCTCAGTTGTCTGCTAAGTTCAAAATGAAAGATCTTAGTGCAGCAAGGTATATTTTGGGGATGGAGATAACCAGGGATAGGAATAGTAGAAAACTTTGGCTCAGTCAGAGTAAGTATATCAAGACTGTTCTAGAGAGATTTTACATGAATGATTGCAAGCAGCTAGTTGTTCCAGTCTTGCAGGGAATGAAGCTATCTATTGAAGACTGTCTAAAATCTCCTACTGAGATGGAGGACATGACCAGTGTACCCTATGCTAGTGCGGTTGGCAGTCTTATGTATGCAATGGTTTGTACAAGGTTAAACATTGCCCAAGCAGTGGGAGTACTTAGTCGATTTATGGCTGATCCAAGAAGAACACAAAGGACTCTCAGTATTCGAGGCTATGTGGATTCTGATTGGGCAGGGGACATTGACAGTAGGAGGTCCACCAGTGGATATACTTTCATGTTGAATGGTGATGTAGTGAGTTGGATGAGTAAGCGGTAGGCTATAGTCACTTTTTCCACTACAGAGGCTGAATACATGGCAGCTACACATGCCTGTAAAGAAGTAGTTTGGTTAAAACGTTTGTGTTCTAACATTGGTTTTGATGTAGGGAAAATAACTAATTTTTGTGACAGTCAGAGTGCAATTTTTCTGGAAAAGAATCCTACTTTCCATGCTAGGACGAAACATATAGATGTACAGTTCCACTTTGTACGAGATATGGTGGAGGATGGAAAGGTCAGTTTGGAAAATTTTGATACTCTGGAGAATGTTGCAGATGCATTAACGAAGCCAGTGAGCATAGACAAGTTCAGGTGGTGTGCCAGTTCAATGGGCCTTAGTTCCCATGATTTTCAGTAAGTTTTGTTGTGCTCTGGAGGTGCCTGTGTGATCTTCATCAAGTGGGAGATTGTTGGAAATATATGCCTAAATCATCACAGGATGTAACCTCTATTGGAGCAAAGTCGGTGTGATATTTTTAATGTTTGGCCGACTAACAACTTTGAAACATTATGTTTTGTATAGGTCACTGTGACCTTGCAGGAGTCTCACTGAACGCTTATTCAGTAGAGTCATTGGGATAACCTATGGTGGCTCGGTAAGAAGTCTTACCGAGTGGAGATCCTTGGCTGACAGCCATTCTATAATATATTGGAGAGACTTGGCCGAGATATTTAAGGTTTCGGTATGAGGTCTTACCAATATGAATGTCTCGTCAATAGCATTCACTTGGTGTCTTCGGGGTAACTCGGAGGTTTCGGTATAAACTCCTGGCGATAGTTGCTTTGTCTCACTGACAGTATACATCGGTATAACATGAGATGGATCAGTAAGAAGTCTTACTGATATGGATGTCTTGCCAACATTTTTTAGTTTGAAGTCTTCAGGGAAAGTCTTGGAGTTCAGTATGACTTATATCAATAAGGAATGTCTCACTGATAGTGTACACTCGAGGTAGCACAAAAGATCTCGCTGTGAGGTCTTAACGATGGAAGAAGTCTTGTCGACTATTCGGTATGACTTGAGGCTTTGGAGTAACATAAAGAACTCGATAGGATGTCTCGGTGAAAGACAATTGTCTTGCCGATGTGAATACTCATGTCTATGTGATTTATGAACCTCAATATGAAGTCCTAGCGAAAGTGATGAGTCTCGCCGACAGGTGGATGCTTTAGAACAATATGAAGACTTGGTGGGAGGTATTGGCGAGAGCGAAATGTTTTGCCGATGGTATGACTTTTTGATGTGACTTTGAATATTAGTATGTGGTCTCACCTAAGAGCGATAGTCTTGCCGAAAGGAAAAATGAAGTCAATGCAACTTGTGAGCTCGGTAAAACATCTTGCCGATAGGATGAACTCTTGGCGATATCAAATGCTAACTGTGTTGGCATCAGGGAGACACGGTCAGTGTCTCACCGATATGCCAACATAGCTTGATTTCCTTTTGACCATTTGACCATCCTATGTGGAGTCTCGTGGACCAATCAGAGAAGCCGAATGGGAACTGTTGGAAGATAGTTTGTTGTGGCAGTTCTGAGAGGAAGCTCAACAGACAGGGAACGACATGAATATAGTTTGTAGTTGAGATGCTTGTGGGTTTGGTTGGTTTGAAGAACAATCATGTGAACAGTTTGAATTGTATCAGAGTGATTTCTATTCTGAAAAGATTGTATTTTGAAGGTTCCTATAAAAGATTGATCATTGTGAAAGCTGTTGTAATCTGGTATCAGAAAGATATGTCAGAACTCTGTATGTAATTATTTGTTACTGTAATACAAAGTGACTTCTCTTGGTGTGGTAGGTTTTTCTCCCATAAGGGTTTTCCCAGGTAAATCTAGTGTTCATCTATGTTTGTGTAATTCTCTGTTTCTGTTATTTATTTCAAAGTGCATCTTAATTGAACTGTAATTGTAAAATTTAAAAGTGTTTATGCATTCTTTCCTGAGGTTTTGACGTTAGGAGAGTTGTTTCCGCATCTAATTTTCCTTACAATAATCACCACAAATGGTGTATCACCCACAAAAGGTGGAGAGGTAATCACATAAAGTGTCCATGAAAGGTGGATGTGATAAAGTAATAAAATGATAATTCCACCAAAAGTGGGAAGTCTCCAACTACCTCCTATGTGACCCAGTCCCTAAGTAAACTTAACTAAGGTGTAATCATGACCTAGGAAAATGTACAACACTTTTAATTACACCAACAAAATTGGAATTTCAATTGCAAAGAGACTTCGTGAACGTACTTGTGAATCCCTGTCTGCACTGAAATTTTGGCTTTTGTCCAATCTTCTGCCCTTCTTGCTGTGAATTCTAAAAAATTCCTTCTAATTATTCTTCTTTCAATCAAAAGATGTGTACACAATTCACATTCGTGTGGCCATTAATGTCTATCTCTATAAATGAATGCACTAGATTTTTTGAATTTTGAAATGTCAGAATGACAAGATTATATCGGTGAGACTCCTTTGGTTTTTTGGTCGATCCATGTTTCCATCTTAGCGCTACCTTTTTTTTACATTTTCTCATTTGATCGCCAAGACATAACCAAATGTCTTTTTGATTTGGAATTCCCCTTTGATCCTTTCATTTAGTCGGGAAGACAACTCCATCATTTCACTAATATCATGTAACATCTGTTTTCCTTAGTTTTCAATTCTCAATGTTTCAGAAAGAAAATTTTGATGTCTATTTGATTTTAGGTATCTTAGAAATCCCTTTCTAACCTTTAGCTAGTGTCTTTTCGATGAATAACATCCATTCCACATTACTATCAGACTTATATGAATCATCATTAAGAGAGTAGAATGTCATCCCAATGAATTCTAGTTTCCTCGATGCACGTTCTTTTACTATTATTCTCCTTTGGATGAGTCAGTAAGACTCCTCCCAAAATTTTCATTATCGACGTAACTAATAGGGTTGGCGAGATATGTGGGATTTATTCTAATTGTACAAGTCTTCCCGATAGTTGTTCTCTTGTCCCATCGACGAGAGAAAATTTGTGTCTTATCGATACAATTTCCATCGGTGTAAGTTAAGGGATCGGCCTGACCTAGAAACTTTGCTCTGATTGCTTTGTTCTTGCTGATAACTTTCATCGTTAAGATGAAAAAGAATTGTCTTACTGATTATGCATTCTTCATGACCTCTCATCGGTGTAACCTGGTTCACTTTCTTTCTGATATGTAGAAGATGCTCAAGCTGAGAAGCTATGATCTATTGATCGAAGACACTTACCCTGGTCTTGCCAATATAGACCAATAGTTTGAAACTCTTTCTCAATTATGTTCAAAGAAATGCTCGTGTATCAAAGGCTAAATTGGTGAGATTATTGGGGTATGTGCAGGATCATGATGGGCCAAAAAGTGGCAATATGATGGGTATTTGTAGGGTATGTGGCTGCCGACTTTTTTTACCCAAAATTGATGAAACGAAAAGGGTTTTTAAAAGAGATTCTTAGCTTTCAACCAATATAAATTATGCTTTACTTTGAATTTAATAAATAATTATTATTCATGTTTTATTTGAATTACGACTAAAGACCTGATTGATAGGCTGATTGAAAAACATCTATAGCTCTCAAATGGTATCACATTTTTTGAATCCAAAACATGCTTCACATACTATAGGATTAAAAAATAAAATAAAAAAAATCATGAAGTTTTGACCAAGTTAAGGTGGTCAGACATACGAGTTTTTATATTTTTTAAAAGTTGTCATAAAAAATTCATAATTAGTTATTTACTTGGAAAAAAAATACAAAAAAATGCATCACATCCGGACATGAGTCCTCTACTTATATCTAAAATCTTATAAAAAAATACTATCATTTTATTGTGGTTAGGGTGGTCAGATAGACACCTACTTCTTATTTTTTCCCTAAAATTTAAGTACTACTGCATTGAAATTTCAAAATTTCACCAAATAGATTTTCTTCTTTTTAAAATAAACCTAGTAGTTTAGAAACTACTTTCAATTTTCTAAAGATTATTTTCTAAAGATTCTATTCTTACATATTTTTTAAATAATATAGATAACTTATTCAAATTTTTACGTCAACTTTCCTAACTCTAATTTTTCTAATTTTTTTGCCACTTAAGGGCCTATTTTTTCCATGATGATCCTGCACATACCCATTGGTGGACATAGATGGACTTAGTCACACAAATATTAACCATTTTTACTACTTATGAAATTATGATGTGGGAATTTCTTGGGGAATACAAGTAAAGGCCAGAAAAATGCAATGTTTTCACAATTCTAACACACCTAATTGCAACCACCAACAAAGCCACTACCTACTCCCCCTAAGAGTTAGCCTCCAACATAAGTCTAGAACAAAGAGTGAATCTTGAAATCCACTAAACTGATGTATATACTTATGCATCTAGTTCAAAGAAGGAGGGGTAATAACCCCTAAACTCCTAGCGATACTCAAAAGTACCCTTAGGAAGATCCTTAGTGAATATATCAACAAGCTAATCCTTTGTAGGAACATATTCAAGCTTCACTTAATTCTCTGCAACCATATTGAGATATTTTTCATTCTTGAGTGCATCACTGGATTATTTGAAAAGTGAATAGAACTTGTATTATCACAAAAGATAGAAATTGGTTCATCAAGTATTACCCCGATATCCTTCAATGTTTGTTGCATCCACAACACCTGTGTGCAACAAGATGTTTCTATGATGTATTATGCATCTATATTAGATAAAGAGATTGAGTCTTATTTCTTTCTTAGCCAAGACACCAATCTATATCTAAGAAAGAATGCACCACCACTTGTACTTTTCCTATCATCCCCATAATCTGCCCAACCAACATTTGTATAAACACTCAAAGAAAAATTAGTATCCTTTGGATACAACAATCCATGTTTCAGAGTGCCCTTTAGGTATCTAATATCCTCTTCACTATTGCAACATCTGATTCTCTAGGATCTTATTGAAATCTAGCCTGAAGATAAACTACATGCATGATATCTAGTCTAGTAGCAGTTAGACATAATAGTCCTCCAATCATTGATCTATACTTTCCCTCATCATCTTTAAGAGATTCATTATTCTTACTTAGCTTCCAACTAGTAACCATAAGAGTATATATCAATTTAGAATCTTCCATTTCAAACTTCTTCAATATTTTTTTAACATGGTTTGATTATGAAATGTATATACCTTTCTCTATCTGATTGATTTGCAACCCAAGGAAGAAATTCATCTCCCCAAACATAGACATCTCAAATTATTTTTGCATCTCTTCTACAAATTTCTTACACAACTTCATTTCCTCCAAATATTATATCATCAAAATACACAACCACAATCAATATTTGATCTTTTTCAACTTTGAAATAAAGATTACTATCTATAGTACCTTTACTGAAACCTTGGTGCATCAATTGCCTATCCAACCTTACATACCAAGCTCTAGGAGCTTGCTTCAACCCATATAATGCCTTATTCAATCTATAGACCATATTTAGTTTTTTTGATAACTGAAATCCTTTTGGTTGTTCAATATATACCTCTTCTTTCAAATTGCCATTCAAGAAAGAAAACTTCACATCCATCTGATAAACCTTGAAATATTTATGTGCTACAAAAGCTAAAAACATCCTAATAGCTTCCATTCTTACCACTGGAGAAAATATCTCCTCAAAATCTATTCCTTCTACTTATGAGTAGCCCTTACACACAAGCCTTGCCTTATTTCATACCACTCCTCCATTCTCATTCAATTTGTTTCAGAATACCCACTTAGTTCCAATAACATTTTTTTTTTGTTGGTCTTGGGACAAGTTCCCAAGTTTGATTCTTCTCAGTATGCATTAGTTCTTCTTCCATAACCTTGATCCAATACTCGTCCGTGCATGCTTCAATCACTGTTTTGGGTTCAAATTTGGAGAGTAAACATAGGTTTACCTATTCTTCTGTCATAGAATATTTTCTTCTTATAAAAAAAACCCTTACTTTTGTCAAAAATGATCTAATCTTCAAAATGATTCTTTTACACATACTTAGGAGTCTTAGGGATCTTTTCCAGAGCTTCTTCTTCTTCAATCTGAAATTATTTTTCCTTACAGGTTCATCTTTATCATTTTCTCTACATGAGGACTTATCTAATTTATATTCATGTATCACAATAGAATTATCCTATAAGTCTTTGTCCACTTTGACATTTGCACCATCAAAAATATTCTTCAACCTCTTGGTGTAGTACCAGTAAGCTTTGATTCCTATAGAATATCCAAGGAAGATACCTTCATTAGATCTTGTATCAAACTTTCCTAAGTTCTTTTCATCTCTTCTGATATAGCACTTTCTTCCAAACACTCCAAAGTATTTGATAGTACAAGAACCTTTCCATACCAACTCATAGGGAGTCTTTACATTATTTTCTCTTGTTTGGACTCTATTAAGAATGTAGACAATAGTATGAATTGCTTCTCTCCAGTAGAATTCTGGTAGGTTGCCCCTTTCATCATTATTCTTGCAGCTTCTTAAATAGTTATATTCTTTCTTTCAATGACTCCATTCTATTGAGGAGTCCTAGGGGTAGATAAATGCCTTTTCATTCCATGATTCTCACAAAAACTCTTAAACTCATTGGAGGTGAAATCTCCACCTCTGTCAGACCTTAGACATTTTATTTTCATATCCATTTCATTTTCAACCATAAATTTTAATGCTTTAAACTTATCTAGAGCCTCGTATTTTTCTTCAAGAAAAGTAACCCATGTCATTCTAAGTAACCCATGTCATTCTAGAATAATCATCAATCAATAGCATGAAGTAGCTTTCACCTTGAAAAATTCTTACTTTGGTAGGACCAAAAAGCTTTGTATGCACCATCTCTAAAAATCTTGTAGTATATTGTTCTTTGACTTTAAAAATTCTTCATACTTGCTTCCTAATTTGGCATTCCTTGTAGCTAGCATTAATGGGCTTTGTAATCTTTGGAAAATCTCTCAGAACTTGAATCGAATTGATCCTCACTAGGTTATCAAAATTAATGTGAAACATCCTTCTATTCCATAGCTAACTTTCATTGATCTGAGTCATACATCAATGACCATCAGCACCTTTAAGCTGATAAACATTTCCATTTTCCCTTCTTCCAGCTACAACCACAGTTTTGAAGCCTTTTCTAATCTCACATCAATCATCTTGAAACATAATATTATATCCTTTCCTAAACATATGTCCAACACTTAAGAGGTTATGTCTCAAACCCTTAACATAAAGAACATCATATGTATTATGCTTGCCATCAAAACTTATTGAACCTTTTCCACATATCTTAGCAGATGTATCATCACCAAAATTTACTAGACATCCTTCATACTTCTCAAGTTTAACAAACTTACTTTTTCCACCGGTCATGTGGTTTGAGCATCCACTATCAATAATCTAGTAGTTATTATCCTCTCTAGCATGAAAATAAGTCACCATGTAGTTCCTTGAGTATTATTACTTGCTTCTAGAGCACTTTCCTTCACACATCTCTCAGAGTTAGCAAAATTAGTTCCATATTTAATATCCATGAATAAGTATTCACAATCCTCATCATCCACATAATCAAATTCATCTTCAGATATACTATCATCTTCTCTAACATTATAACTTTTCTTAATTGATTTACCTTTTTTCTCTTTATTCTTGTCATTCAAATCTTTTTTTGGACATATTGAAGCATAATGACCTATCTTTTCACAACATAAACATTTGAAAGGTAAATTACCTTTGTATTTACCAGTACCATTTTTCATTCTCTTTATAAAAATTTCTTCATCGTCATCAAGATCCTCTTTATTTGATTCCTTAGTCTTTTTTAACTTCCCAGCCCTAAAAGTAGTCTCAACTTTTTCATTACTTGGACCAAATTCTCTCTTTACAAAAGTAGATAAAGCACCATACAACTAACCTCTAGAATATTTTATTAAATATTGGACTTCCTCAATAGCATAAAATTTATGACTATAAGATTTAAGAAGAGTTCTCAGTACCTTCTTTACCACTTCTTTTTCAATATTTCCACCAAGACCTCTAATGGAATTGAAAACTTTATCCACCTTCTGCATATAGCTTGTAATTTTTTCATTCATCTTCATAAATCTGTAGGTTCTCAAATTTGATCTTTAGATTTCACATTGTAGCATGCTTGACCTTATCATCTCCTTCATAAATACTTTCCAACTTTGTCCATATCTCTCTAGAAGATTTTATACTCATAACTTTCAAAATTTTAGTATTAGAAAGACAACTTGAAAGAGAATACCTTGATTTCATCATCAATCTTTGGACCAGTAGTAGGCATAGCATATCTAGTCTCGACAAACTTCCAAATTGCAAATCCAAGAGATACTAGGAAATCTTCCATCCTTTTCTTCTAGAATCCATAGTCTAATCAATGAAACAAAGGAGCATCCCTCTTGTGCACCATCCTAGATCTACCTCAAGCGATTAAGCATTCTTGCAAGGAACATTGCTCTGATACCAATTGTTGAATGCACACAAGATAATTGAGAGGGGGGTGAATCAGTTGTTCATTAAAACATCCAAAACACTAATAAACATTTAGATCCACAACTTAATTCACCCTTAATCTATTAGAATGATTTATCATGAAAGAAAATAACAAAAACTAAAACACATCAACATCATGCACAATAGAAAACCATATTTACATGGAAAACCCAAGAAGGGAAAAACCATGGTGAGGATTAGCTCAAAATATAAATTAATTACAATAGCAAATACTAAAGGCTCACTGTCAAAGGGCTCACTACCAAGATTAAAAAAAATAAGAAAGAAGAATGTTACAATGAGAAATCCATCTCATTGCAATATAAAAATCCACCACAACATCACCATTGCATTCATAGTCCTTCTGAAGATTGTAGAAACCTTCTACTCACTACTTCTAGTGGTCTAAATCATTAAGCTCACATTGCACTTCACAATTCTAGAATTTACATCACACACTTCACAAAACACTTCTCCATCAACTCAACCCTTATTTATAACATCTTCAACCTTCAAAATTTTCTCCAAGGTCAGCTATGCACCTCAACCATGCAAATTCAAATTAGTTTGGTACCAAAATATTCGCACGATGGAAAGGAATGAAGGCAAACCACATCAAACGTTAACTTAGACCTAAATACATTCATACATGCCATGCCATGCTTCCAAAATCACTGAAGAAAATACGTAATTAGTGTAAACAACTAAGGTCAGCCAAACCAGTGTAAACACCATTAAAATTTAAGTACATGCTTCCTTTGATCCAAAGATGACTCACATACCAAGTGATGTATAACACTTGAGCACAATCTAGAATATTCCACAAACACCGTGAAATCCAAAAAATTCCTTCAAAAAAACTTTCACTTGAAGAATGTGTTAGAATGTGTTGAGATGATGTTGATTGTGTGTTTTCATTAATGGTTGTCATTGATGTCAACATATCTTGGTTGTTTGACCAAAGCTCTGTTTTGGTGCCTTGTTGATCTGGATTGGCCTAGTTTCAGATGTTGTAATGTAAAGATCTATTTTGGGTTGTATCTGTCCTAGTCCCATTCCTCTTGTAACACAATAAGATACATTCTTTTGGGTCTGGACCGATCTGGCAGTTGGTTAACATGCTTCGGCACATGGTTTGCATTGTAACGTGTATATCTTACTCTTTGGTTTTGGATACCATGTAGCATGTTGATTTGAGCAAGGAGGCTATCTTTGGTCCACATTTCATTCCTCTCCACCGCGGGAATGTTTTTTGGTGACCTATTTCAAATTGTGCTTGACCGAATTAGGAATTATGAAATTGTGTTTGGCTAACTTGAGATATTATGAAGGATTGGAATGGTACAAGGGTATGTGTAGGATCATCATGGAAAAAACAGGCCCTTAAGTGGCAAAAAATTCAGAAAAATTAGAGTTAGGCAACTTGACGTAAAAATTTGAATAAGTTATCTATATTAAATTTCAAAAATATGTAAGAATAGAATCTGTAGTAAATTGAATGTAGTTTCTAAACTACTAGGTTTATTTAAAAAAATATATATCTATTTCTAAACAGTGAAAATTTGAAATTTCAATACAGTAGCACTTAAATTTCAGGAAAAAAATAAGACGTAGCTGTCTGTCTGACCACCCTAACCACAATAAAATGATAATATTTTTTTATAAAATTTTAGATATAATTAGAGGACTCACGTTCCAATGTGATGCATATTTTTTTGTAATTTTTTTTCAAGTAAATAATTAATTATGAATTTTTTATTACAAATTTTAAAAAATATAAAAACTTGTATGTCTGGCCACCTTAGCTTGGTCAAAACTTCATGAAATTCAATTTTTTTTAATCCTATAGTATATGAAGCATAGAATGCAACACATGTTTTGGATTCAAAAAATGTGATATCATTTGAAAACTATAGATATTTTTCAATCAACCATTAATTAGGACTTTAGTTGTAATTCAAATAGAAAATGAATAATAATTATTTATTAAATTCAAAAGTAAAGCATAATTTATATTGGTGGAAAGTTGAGAATCTACTTTAAAAACCCTTTTCATTTCATCAATTTTGGGTAAAAAAAAGTCATCAACCATATACCCTACACATACCCACCATATCGCCACTGTTTGGCCCATCATGATCTTGCACATACCTATAAGTATAAGATGTTTTTGTTTGATGCAAGGAAGAGTGATGAATGTGAATCTAAATATATAGACATTATGAAGTGTGTGAAAGTGTATGACTGGAGGTAGTAGATAGCGAAATTATATCTGATGTTGTTGGTGATAGTTCTTTTAGTGATGGATTCCATTCATCATTCTTCTATTGGCAGTGAGCCATTTTTTGTAGGCAGTGAGCCTTTCTCTTTTGGTAGTGAGACTTTTTGTATCTTTGGCTATAATAGTTGGGCAGTGAGCCCAATCGGTAGTGAGCCACCCTACAATGAGCAACTTGGCAATGAGCCCTTATAAAAATTACCTTAACCGGTGTTTTATAATTGTGAATTATCATTCTTTGTGGTTTTTCCCTTCTTTGGTTTCCACGTAAATTTTGGTGTTCTTTGTGCATTGTGTTGTTGTGTGCTTTCATATTCATTAATATTTGTTTGATTTAAGTTTTCTTCTGATAAATTAAAGTGAAAAAATTGTTTGATGATAACTGATTCACCCCTCTCTCAGTTATCCAGACTATTTAACAATTGGTATCAGATCTTAGGTTCCTTGAAGAAGAGCTTAACTGCTTGGGGTAGATTGGATGGTGCAAAAATTGAAAATCCCTGTGTTTGATGGATTTGACTACAATTTCTGGAAAGTGTAGATGAGAGGTTACCTGATCTCTCTTGTTTACAAGACTTGGAAAGAAATTGAGACAAAATATTTTGAACCAAAAAAAGGTGTTTCTACTATAGATGAGATTTCAGCCTATGAAGAGAATGAAAAAGCAAGGTATGCAATCTATAGTGCTTTATCTAAGACTGAGCTAAAAAGAGTTATTTCATTGGGCACCGCTTATGAAGTTTGGAAAAAGTTGAAAGAAATCTATGAAGGAAATGATAGAGTCAAATTATCGAAGAGGTTGATAGCTAAGTGTAGATATGCAAACTTGAGGATGGAAGAAGGTGAGGATATAGCAAGTTACTTTTAGAGGGTTGATAGTGTAGTAAATGAAGTCAAAAATCAAGGAGGGACTCTGATAGATGAAGATGTAATGGAGAGGATTTTGGTGACCCTACCAGAGAGCTATAGTGACAAGATCTAATCCATTGAGGAATTCTACATGATCCAAAGAAATTCACTAGAGAGCAGCTATTTGGCACCTTGACCACATTTGAAATGAGGAAATTTGGAAAGGAAAAGGAGCAATTTGAAACAACGTTCAAAGCCACAAAGTCAGAAGATGATCTGGATAGTGAAAGTTCAGAGGAGTTGGGAGAAAATTTCACAAGGAAATTGAAGAAAGGTAGTGGAAAGTACAAAGGTATGTTACCTCTTAAATGCTTTAGATGTGAAAATATTGGTCATTTAGCAACTAAGTGTCTGGAGAAAGGAACAAGGCCTTATTTTAAAAACATCTATAAAAAGGAATATTATGTCAATGAGAATGCTAGCATTTCAGATGATGAATTGGATCATGAGGACTATTTTTTTTTTGTGGAAAAGGATGAACCTAGATTTGATATCTCTAATATTTGTCTTGAAGTTGCATTGTTTGTTAAAAGAAATAGATATGAATGGTTGATTGATAGTGGATGTTCGAATCATATGACCAGTGACAAAAGTAAATTTGTGAAGCTTGAGAAATATGATGGAGGTTCTGTTAGATTTGGTGATGATAAAACAACACAAATTTTTGGAATTGATTCTATTACCTTTGATGGAAAATATAACACTGAAAATTTTTACAATGTGAAGGGATTATATCATAATTTTTGAGTTTTGGAATGATGTGTGAAAATGGCTATAATTTGGTGTTTTCAGGATGATGGTTGTGAGACTCGGAAGAGATCCAGAACTATTATTACATCTGGGAAAAGAACAAGTGGGAATGTGTATCAGCTGGAAGGAGCTACAAAAAGATGCTTAGTATCTCAGTCTAATAACAATTGGCTTTGGAATTGGAGAATGTGTCACATCAACTTTGACAATTTGATAAGGATAATTTCATCAAGAGTAGATAGATATTTTCCAAGGCTGACCAAACTAGACAATACTATCTGCAAAGGATGTCAAGAAGGAAAGCAAGACTAGAGAAACATTTAGAAGAAAAGAAGAATCATCTACCGGATTGTTGGACCTTGTACACATTGATATATGTGGTCCAACTAGAACAAGAAGCTTACAAGGTGAGAGTTATTTCATTCTTTTAATAGATGATTATTCCAGATTTACTTGGGTTGCATTTTTGATAGAAAAATCAGAGGCATTGGAAAATTTCAAGAGTTGAGAATGAAGTTGATAGAAAAATAAAGTGTTTAAGATATGATAGAGGAGGAGAATTTACTTCTGATGAATTCAACAAATACTATGAAAAGCATGACATTAAAAGAAAACTATCTTCCCCTAGAACACCTCAACAGAATGGTGTAGTGGAAAGAATGAACTAGATAGTTCAAGAAGCAGCTAGAACAATGATCATGGAAGGAAGTTTGCCATAGGTCTATTGGAGAGAAGTGATACACAGAATAGTATACACCCTTAACAGTGTACTCTTTCAGAGGAAGTATGGAAAGACATCATACGAGCTATGGCATGGAAGAGCTCCCATAGTAAAATACTTCAAAAAATTTGGAAGAAAATGCTACATTAGGAAAGATGAGGACAATCTTGGAAATTTTGATAGTAGAGTTGATGAAGGCATATTTTTTGGTTACTCTACAAGAAGCAAAGCATACTGATGTTACAACAAGGATTGAACAAGATGGTTGAAAGTGCAAATGTGAAACTAGATGAAGATGTTCAAAGAATTCCTGACAAGCATATTGATTATGAATCAGATAACTCAAATGACAAAGGAGAGAAGGATAAGAAAGAAGAAGAAGAAGAAGAAGAAACAAAGGAGGCTCTAGAAACTACAACTAAGACTCTGAGGTATGTATAGAAAAACCACTCAAGAAAATAGATTATTAGAGATAAGAATAAGGGGATTATCACAAAAATCAAAGCAGCTCAAGAGAAAGTATTAATGTGTCTACTCTCAGAAACTGAGCCAAAGACTATGGAAGAAGCATGCAATGATCAGAATTGGGTGAAGGCAATGAAAGAACTTGATCAGATAGAGAAAAATCAGACTAAGGAACTTGTGCCTAGACTGGCAGACAAAAATGTAATTAGAACTAAGTGGGTGTTCTAGAACTTAAGCTAGATGAAAACAGAAAGGTAATGAGAAACAAGGAAAGATTGGTTTGCAAAGGTTACACTTAGATTGAAGGTATTGATTTTGAAGAAACATATTCCCCTATTGCCCAAATGGAAGCAATCCGGATTTTCTTAGCTTTTGTAGCTTTTAAGGATTTCAAAGTCTATCAAATGGATGTAAAATCTGCTTCTTGAATGGAGAATTGAAGGAAGAGGTCTACAATGAGAAACCAAAGGGATTCAAGCCCGAAAGTGACCCAGATGTTGTTTGCAGGTTGAAGAAAGCTTTATACAGATTGAAGTAGGCACCTAGAGCCTGGTATGGCAAGTTAGACAAGTACTTGATTGGACAAGGATTTCAAAAGCTCAATCTGTTGAAAGTAATTTGTACTATAGGAATCACTCAGATCAAATTATGTTAATTATTGTGGTTTATGTTGATGACATAATTTTTGGAGGTAATGACAATATGTTTAGAAAATTTGTAGATGAAATGCACAAGGAATTTGAAATGTCTATGATAGGTGAGCTAAATTTCTTCCTTGGATTACAAGTAAATCATAACAACAAAGGAATTTTCATTTATCAGTCTAAGTATACAAAAGAACTATTGAAGAAGTTTGGATTGGAGAATTCTAAACCGATTTGTACACCTATTTTTATCAGATTCAAGATGAAGAAAGAAGATGAATCACCTAAAGCTGATGCAAGCATGTACAAATCAATGATTGGAGGATTTTTATATTTGACTGCCACTAGACCATACATTATGTATGTAGTTTGTTTAGCGGCTAGATTTCAACAAGAACCAAAGGAATCACATGTTGTTGCAGTAAAAAGGATCTTTAGATATTTGAAGGGTATAGAAGATATAGGGTTATGGTATTCAAAGGATTCATATTTCACTTTGATAGCTTATATTAAAGTTGATTGGGCCAGATGAGTTGATAAAAAGTGGAGCACACATGGTGGAGCTTATTTCCTTGGCTCCTAGTTGGTTGCTTGGTCAAGTAAGAAACACGATTTTGTATCTTTATCTATTGCTGAAGCTGAATACATTGCAACATCCTTATGTTGTGGTCACATATTGTGGATGAAACAAACACTAAAGGATTTTGGCATATCATTTGATGAACTGATCTCAATTATGTGTGACAATACCAGTACAATAAAAATTGTCATTGATGTCAACATATCTTGGTTGTTTGATCGAATCTCTATTTTGGTGCCTTGTTGATCCGGATTGGCCTGGTTCTAGATGTCATGTTGTGAAGATCTATTTTGGGTTGTATCTGTCCTAGTCCCATTCCTATTGTAACACAATAAGATAAATTATTTTGGGTCCAGACTGATCTGTCAGTTGGTTAACGTGCTCTGGCATATGGTTTGCATTGTAACATGTATATCTTAATCTTTGGTTCTAGATATCATGTACAGTGTGTTGATTTGAGAGAGAAAGCTATGTTTGGTCCACATTTCATTCCTCTCCAATGTAGGAATGTTTTTGTGGTGACCTATTTCAAATTGTGCTTGGCCTCAGACTTAGGAATTATGAAATTATGTTTGGCCGACTTGAGAGATTATGAAGGATTGGAATGGTATAAGTATACTAAGATGCTTTTTTTCTATGCAAACAAATGTGATGAATGAAAATTTGAATATCTAGACACTGTGAAGTGTACGAAAGTGTATGAATGAAGACAACATCCAGTGAAATTCTATCCAGTGTTGGTGACAATTCTTTCAATGGTGGATTCCCTTTCATCATTCTTCTATTGGCCATGAGCTATTTTTTGTAGGTAGTGATCCTTTTTGTATCTTTGGCTATAATAGCTAGGTCGTGAGCCCAACCGGAAATGAACCACCCTATAGTGAGCAACTTGGCAATGAGCCCTTGTAAAAATCACCTTAATTGGTGTTTTATAATTGAGAATTAGCATTCTCCATGGTTTTTCCCTTCTTGGGTTTCCATGTAAATTCTAGTGTTCTTTGGTAATGGTGTTGTTGTGTGATTTCGTATTCATTAATATAAGTTTGATTTAAGTTTTCTATGGATAAATTAAAGTGAAGAAAAATGTTTAATGATAACTAATTCACCCCCCCTCTTAGTTATCCAGATTGTTTAACAAAATGTACATACCCAGTACACTCAGACAACTTTCCACACACTCTTACTCAAGAAACCAACTTTTGAAGCACTAAACCAAGAAAAAATTTAACTATAGATAGATATATGATCATTATAATCAACACACTTCTAGAACCGCAAGACCATAAACCAAACTGTAGAGAAATGTAGAGAAAAACCATCACTCCTAGGTCCACCACTGCTGATCTGTAATTAGCGGTTTACAAATTAACTTGTAAATTAATTCTAATTACGATATTCCCCAATCCATGCATTATTGCATGACTATGCTTTTTAACCATTGAAAATGTAAACTAGGTTCATTAACCTTTATAGAACCTAAGGAAGTTAGCTAATTACTATAATGTTTTAATTAGGACTTAAATGTCGAATTGCCAATACTGAAAAATAAATTAGCAAGAATGTAAGACAAGAGATGGAAGAATCAAACACAAGTTGATAACGAAGTTCGTCCAACTAGGACTATGTCTCTGGGTCTGTTGCTCAACATTGGACTACTTTATTTAATATCGCCAAGCACCTAAAAATTCCTTCATACAATATTCAAGCTTCAAAACCTGCACAAAATTCCTCACAATCTCTCACTCTTACAATTTTGGTGTATAATAACACCTTGTAATTCTTCTCCTCCAAAACTTCTCACACTGGAATTATTTCTCCAAGTAAACTTCTTAATAATTCTCAAGCCAAAACTCTCCCCCTTTTATACAAACAATTTACTCAATATGGCTAAAACCATATGATTTAAAAATCTCACCCACATCTCCTATTTAACAAGTATTTTTTTTAATATTTGGTTCATATTGAACCGATCCCATAAGAACCCCCTTTAAAAATCTTTCCAAATATTATTTTTAAGCCTCTTAACAAATAATGATTTGGGTTGTATTATTTAAAAGGGGTTAGTTGTTTATATTTAAGGGATATTGTTTTTAAAAATGCCTTTAAATAACACCCAGCACCAAAATGTAAGTAACACCATACGTGGTGTAATGGCTGAGAGGGAGTGTAGGGGCGGGGAGGTCGCTGGTTCGACCTCCCATCCACTTTTCTATTTTTAGAAAACAAATTTAAAACACTTCATAACAAAACCAAGCAACAACAATGTAAAGGTGAAGCACATCATTTGAGCGAGGCTTTGGCAGGAGAGAATAGTGCAAAGTATGAGGTTGGGGGTTTGAATCCCCCAACCACCTTTTGCTAAACCATTGCAACGTTCAGAGGATAAAGGTGCCACGTGTCAACAAGTGATCGGCTGACTTTTGCCACCATACTGCCACATGTCGACATATGAT
The DNA here is from genome assembly GCA_007258455.2 of Sequoia sempervirens. Taxonomy (NCBI): domain Eukaryota; kingdom Viridiplantae; phylum Streptophyta; class Pinopsida; order Cupressales; family Cupressaceae; genus Sequoia; species Sequoia sempervirens. The sequence goes on along the minus strand of VDFB02271358.1, from coordinate 1,250,958,358 downwards.
TCGTTGTCAACTACCAACTAGATGCCATGTCATGTTGATTCACCTTGCCATGTGTCAAACTTTGATTCATCCACATCATCATTGACTACTGACTATACCTATCACATCAACATCCATGCTGACTGTACTTTTGCTGACATCATCAAGTCAACCCATTTTGACTAAAACTTTGACTTGGCATAACTTCGTCATACGGACTCTATTTTGATGAAACGAACAGTGTCGAAATCATGGCGATGAGCTCTATGTTGAAACTTGGTGTCATTTTTTCCTCATTTCGAGATGATCAATTTTCCACCTTTTTCCTAGCCCCCTGATTTGCCTATTTCATCGGACCTTTGACTATGCAGAACTTCTACATACGGACTCCTTTTGAGCCCGTTCAAGTTGTGCCAAGATTGTGTTGGTGAGCTCTATGCAATGAAGCTATTTTTTGTCAAATTTTAAGACTATGAATTTTCAAGTTTCCTAGATCCACCTGGATCATTCCTCCCCGATGAGAAGCTTTTGGACCTCCAAAAGGTCTGTTTTATATACAATTTGAGCTAGGGAAATGTCACCCCACTTGCCCAATATCATATGTCCTTCCTGCTAAAATTTTGAACATATGACCCATCACAAACACAAAGAAATATGAGAAATATTTGTTGATACAATCAACTACATGTTCATCAATATTCACTGTCACATTCATCATCCACATAGAAATAACTAGTAGAATAACAAGCAATAATACTGAATACACTAATGTGAAGGAAATAGTATCAACATTTTAAATTTCTTGAACAGGAACATTATTAGAAAATGAAACATTCAAACCCTCTTTTACCACCTCTAGCTGAAGGCCTAACTTTGCTTGCAACTAATCCTCACACTGTGTTGTCTATGACACCTTATCATGATTCAAATCTTCATGCTTAGTATCACTAACTATTATAGACATGAGGGTTAAAGTATTGCTTGCATTTACAATCATCTTCAAATGCCCTGTGTTTACAATAGATTTGTCATTCTTCATGTGATGAGCTCTAACACTGAATTCAATTCCATATTTAAACAAACGATACCCATTATGTTCCTTGTAGAAAATGGTTTTTTTGTTATACAAATAAGGACTACCTAGAACCATCTCACAAATGTCAAGCAGAATGACATCTAACTCTACCTCATCAACAAACTTGGATGTGATTGCAAATTGGAGTTTACACTGCTTTGACACATGTAGTCAAGCATTATCATGAACCCAATCCAATGGATAGGGTCTAGGATGAGGAATTTTTTTAAATCCCAATTGCTTAACAACTTGTTCTGAGGTAAGATTAACTTGTGACCCACTTTTTATTAGTGTATCAATCTTAGTTTTTTTAGCAATAGCCCTTATATAAAATAAGTCATTCCTTTTACTTTCAATAGGTACTTCATTACAACTTAGAGAAGAAGCATGAGAACTAGTACTGACAATAGGAGTATTACCTTTGATACCCACAACTAAAATTTTGGTTTCATCATTAGAACCTAATCTGAGATCCTGCACAATAGTTGCGGTCTTCTGCTTACCCTTTCAATCCTTGAACCACTTTGGCTTTTAATCAGGATGTAGTTTCCAACATCTTGCATCTTTGTGCCCTTTCTTCTTGCAATGTGAGCAATAAGGCTTCTCGTCCTCTTTCTTTATAGTAGCTATTTGTTGTGATTTCTCTTTCTCTTTCTTGCTTCCTTTGTGCTTACTTGAGTTCATCAACAGATTGTCATGGCTATTCCTTGAGCTTGTTTCCAAATGGATAGCTTGCACACTAACTTCATCAATGTTAGTTGGATTAAACATAAGTATGGTATGTTTCAAAATCTCATGTAATCCACCTATGTACTTTAACAAAGTTTCTTGTGTCTACAATGGAATGACCAAAATTAAAGCCCTCTTCCTAAACTCTTATGTATATTCTTGCACACTTTGTCCTTTCTCTTGTCTTAATGATTGCCAGTTCATTACTGCTTTTTACATATGCCCTAATGGATAGAATTGTTTCTTTAATGCAGCTATAAACTCAAACCAAGAAGAAATAATTTTACCATATCGGCTTAGATCTTCCTGAGTTTTTCTCTCCCACCAGATTAAGGTTGTGCCTCCCAGGTGAAGAGTGGCTAATTGGAATTTTTGAGAATCCTTAGTAAACTTCTAAATTCTACATCTTCAATTTGTTTTATCCAATTATCAAGTTTTTTTTGCATCTAGTTCTCCATTATAAGTTGGCAATTGAAATTTAACATCTAGTTTTAACAAAGGTGAATTAGTTTGCACAGGTTGTTTCTTTTTAGAGGAGTCAGATGATGAAGAAGAAGAGGATGAAGAAGATGAAGAGGACAAGGATGGAGGTTCAAGAGGGTCATGACCACCTCCTACTCCTTTACCTTTGTCTTCTTTCAATGAGGATTCAACTTCCTCCTTTCGCTCTTGCCTCTCTTGGAAAAGAACTTCCACCATTGACTTCATCTTGAGAAAATCTTGTTGAATTTTTTTCTCATCGAGCTTTGTAGGACTTTGTTCAACTGCCATCTCTGATCGTGGAAATGTCCTTCATTTTTTGATCTCTAGATTGAACTCTTCCAATGCACCTTCTCCTTGTTTCAATTTCAACCCAGTTAACATTCACTTTTGCAATTTCCTGTTAAGAAGCTCTAATACCACTTTGATTTGTAATTAGTTTTTTACAAATTAACTTGTAAATTAATTCTAATTACGATATTCCCCGATCCTTGCAGTGTTGTGTGACTATTCTTTTTAACCGTTGAAAATTTAAACTAGCTTCATTAACCTTTACAAAACTTAAGGAAGTAAACAAATTACTATAATGTTGTAATTAGGACTTAAATGTTGAATTGAAAATACTGAAAAATAAATTAGAGAGAATGTAAGACAAGAGATAGAAGAATTAGATGCAAGTTGATAATGAAGTTCATCCAACTAGGACTATGTCTCTGGGTCAACTTCTCAACATTGGACCACTTTATTTAATATCACCAAGCACCTGAAAAATGCCTTCTTATAATATTCAAGCTTCAAAACCTGGACAAAATTCCTCACAATCTCTCTCACTCTTACAATTTTGGTGTATAATAACACCTTGTAATTCTTCTCCTCCAAAAATTCTCACACTAGAATTATTTCTCCAAGTAAACTTTTTAATAATTCTCAAGGCAAAACTCTTCCCCTTTTATACAAACAATTTACTCAATATGGCTAAAACCATATGATTTAAAAATCTCACCCACATCTCTTATTTACAAATAAAAATCTTTAATATTTGGTTCATATTGAACCAATCCCATAATAAACACCTTTAAAAGTCTTTCAAAATATTATTTTTAAGCCTCTTAACAAATAATGATTCGGGTTGTATTATTTAAAATGGGTTAATGTTTATATTTAAGGGATATTGTTTTTAAAAATGCCTTTAAATAACACCCGGCCCTGAAATGTAAGTAACACCATATGCGGTGTTATGGTGGAGGGAGTGTAGGGGTTGGGAGGTCGCTGCTTTGACCCCCCACCCACTTTCCTATTTTTAAAAAGAAAATTTAAAACACTTCATAACAAAACCAAGCGACAACAATATGAAGGTAGAGTGCAATTAGTGACGCATTGGCATGAGAGAATAGTAGGAAGTATGACGTTGGGGGTTAGAATACACAAACCACCTTTTGCTAAGACATTGCAACATTTAGAGGATAGAAGTGCCACGTGTCAACAAGTGATCGGTTAACCACCTTTTGCTAAGCCATTGCAACATTTGGAGGATACAGGTGCCACGTGTGAACAAGTGATCGGCTGACTTCTGCCACATACTACCACATGTCGACATATGATTCTCTATCAACTACCAACCAGATGCCATGTCATGTTGACTCACCTTGCCACGTGGCAAAATCTAATTCGTCTACATCATTTTTAACTATTGATTGTACCTACCACGTCAGCGCTGATGTTGACTGTACTTTTGCTAACATCATCAAGTCAACCCATTTTGACTGAAACTTTTACTTGGCATGTAACTTCATCATACGGACTCCATTTTTGATGAAACGAATGGTGTCAAAATCATGGTGACAAACTCTACAACTTGGTGTCATTTTTGCCTCATTTTGAGATGATCAATTTTCTGCCTTTTTCCTAGCCCCCTAATTTGCTTGTTTGACCAAACCTTTGACTATGTATAACTTTTTCATGCAGACTCCTTTTGAGCCCATTCAAGTTGCATCAGGACCGTGTTAGTGAGCTCTATGTGATGAAGCTATTTTTTGTTGGATTTTAAGAATGTGAATTTTTAGGTTTCTTGGATCCACCTGGATCAACTACAATATATGATTCACACACTGGTTCGAACACAAATCTCTTTGTACCATGATCTAAACTAAGAAATTATAGATATAGAACCTCCGAACACCTTTGACAAACATATATGAACCACACAAGCATATCTTCAACATAGAAGAAATGTGGAGAAAAACTAGAACATAACTCTATATACTAGAACACCTTTGCAACACACCATTTCCTCTTTTACTCAAATTTTCTCGAAAGAACTTGGAAACCAAGCACTAGAGACACATAATCATCATCTTCAACACTTCTTCATCATCGCTAAACCAACATCATCCATAAACATAAGCTTATCTTGAAGCAACACCAAAGGTTGACACCAGTAACACTTACTAATGATAACATAGTGCAACCAATCAAAGCATCACCAATTGGAATTAATGACAACACAAACATAGGCTTGTTGACATCAATGAGAAGATCAACTACTCATACTTGCAATCGTATCTATATTTGAATGTTTATATTGGAGGAAGTTTCCTCATTGATCACCAAAGTATCACTCACATAATTAAATAAGTTATTAGAATACTTGTATTTGATTCCTTAATGATCATGATTTATATGAATGGGTATAGGTTTCAGGCTTCCTTGTGCATGAAGGCCTTATCCTTTTACTTTGTAACTAATGAATTAACATATTTTTTCTTGCATGATATGATACATTCTTCTTTGTAAACATCATAGGAGACCATAATTACATCACCAAGAACTTTGAGAACTTTTCACTTTCTCATCTATAGAAAAATATTATTTAATAAAGGTGTTAGGTCAAATGTGTTAGTATGTTTGTGCTTTCTCATCATTTTTGAATTTTTTACATTGATCAATTGTACACTCAATATGGCCAATTGTGAATTATTTTTATATGTTCAATATGATTGAATTTAAACTTGATTGATTTTTATTAATAAAGCGGGGTTAAAGGGTCCTCACCCTATACGTCAACGTGAAACAAGCCTCACAACCAATAGATCTAACAAACATCAAAGATAGAACATGCTCCAAGCCAAAAGAATATGCCTAAATGTCACTCATAGAGCTACAAACAACAACAACAACAACCTGACCACAACAAGCTACAAAATAGTATCCAACAACAACCACCCGAATGGTGGACAAGACTACCCGACTATCAAACCATTACATGCAAGTTTTAATGGGACTTGAAACCAAAACCACTATCAAGACAAGCCTCGTAGCCAGTAGAGCAGGCCAACATGCCACCCACAAAGCAACAACACAAGCTACAAATAGAAGCAAAAACCCATCAACAATAGCCACCCCAAAGGTGCACAAGAATACATATATTTCAAAGATAATACAAGTAGGTTTTGATTCTGCAACAATCTTGTCACTCAAAGATCCAATTTTTGATTCATAAAAAATAGTACTAGTGGCATAGAAAATCCCTGACAACCAATTTTCCTCTTCACCTCTATAGCAAAATTCAGCAAGAGAACCATGTCCACTACAACAAAGACTCTCCGCCTCAATAAGAGTTGCAAAGGAGAAAACTAGCTGAAGAAGCATGAGCAACCCCATCACATCCTCAGAACCCTTCTCCAATTTTAACTTGATTGTTAATATTCTTAATATGATCAATTTTCCTATCTACATGCCCAATGGGAACAATAGTCACATCATGGAATTGTTGGATTATTGATATATTAAATCATATCTAGCTTTTACCCTTCACTATGGTTAGGAACATGTTTAGAGTTAATCAATTACTATATCATTTTAGGATACATCATTCCCAATCCAACATCACTTTATTAAGATATATAATTTCCAATTAAGAATCACTATTAATATCATGGCACTCAACACCCTGCTTTCCAATTTAGTAAGAGGTTAATATTTGTGTGTTTTTATTTATGTACATATTACTTTATTGCATATTATTTGTGTACATACATTTTTTCATTCCACAACATATTCAACCAATTTCATCATGTTTCATTATATCATGATGTGTCTTGATGATATGTTTATTGAGGCATCTTGTTTTTTACATTTATCAGTTAGTTGTTTATGCTTATATCACAAAATTGTCATGATATTTTCATATCATGTTGCATATTTTTCTATGCTAAATAAAACACTAGGTTACTCTACACATTTAGAGCTTCTTCAAAATAACTATCATCTACTTATCATAACATTCAATTTCCTTTTCATGATCAAATTTTAGGAGCCCATTTGTGTCCATACTTAATTTCTCTCTTGAGAGGGATCTCTTATTGAATTCATAGTCCAACCTAATATAATTGGGATATTTTATCCTTTTTTTAAAAAAAATGACATCACTTATGCTAGTTTTAGGATAATTTTAAATAGAGGAAAATATGGATGCCTAAAATTTTCATCTTAATAAAAAATTATTTAATTAATTTTACCCATAATTCACTCCACAAAATTAGATCCACAATACTTATTATTTATATTAAATAAGTTAAATTCATTAAATATATTTTTGTTGGAGATGATGGTGAACCCCACTTCTCTCAAAAATCACTTGCAAGAAATTATTCTATTACAAAAAGAGATCAAGAAAGATGATTTTTCTCAACAACCTAGGAATTGTATTTATGCAATAACGTGAATGATGGATTACAATGAATGTAGAATCCTTATGAAAAGGAAACCCTAGATCAAGCCCTAGTTGAGGATTAGATTAGACTATGACAAGTGTCCTCATCATATGCAATGAGACAACATGATGTATAATTCGCTCAATATAATAATAAAAATTCAATTCATAAGTTTAACTTAAGTGAATAAATTAAAAGGGGCCTAATAATTAATTGATGATTAATTAATTATTAGGTGATTACCTATTTATTCCAGCAATTTCCATCTTATAATCGAAGTGAATAAAATAAATTCACTTGCACAGGCTACATAAATTAAATATATAAAATTATAATAGTCATGTATCTAAATTTCAAATAAATAGGTCCACATCATCCATTCATAAAATTAAATAAATATTTCTCCTTACATGTAATCCAATGACCTATGTGCATATCCACCATGTATCCATCATTTAATCTCTATCATTCACATCCTCACTCAAGCACCTATAAATCAAGCCCTCAAATTCGCCATCACTTGTAATGCTCACTCTTACTCATTCTCATATACTCATGCACTTATAGTATGTTTATCCCACCATCATAGGTCATCAAGCATCAAGGATACACACATCTACATCAATAATGCATCATTCAAGTACATCATATTAAGATCATTTTTTTGAATTGATAGTATTAAAATTTAAACTTTAAAATACAGGCTGAGACTTTGCGTGCATATGAATTTGTTAACATGATGAAACTATGTTTGTAGTCTAATCCAAGAGGGGAAATCCCTTAACATTTAGACCAATCCATTTTTATGTTTAATTAATTTGGATTTAGAGTGATAAATGTAGGGATATGATCAACATGTCTATAGAAAATATAAAAATGGGTATCAAGACAATGGATTTATGAAAATTTTGAAAGAGAGTGCAAAATGAGAGGCTAAAAATATGAAGCGTGCACTTTTCTCATCTACATTTGTTCTTGAATTTAATGTGTACATGATTTACATAAAAATGTATGTCAAAGAAAAGAAAATGGTAATTAAAATAGGAAAAATATAAAAGAATATTTGATAGGATATTAGTTTTTGGTTTCTTAGTGCTTCTAATAGGATTGCAAATTCAAACTATTTTTCAATTGATTATAACCAAATATGTAATAAAAACATATTTAAAATATTGTAAACAAGATTGTATGTATTATAAGATTGTATTTCAAAGAAGAAAAGATAAATTAAACTAATATATCGTTTATACATATCGAACTAATATATCGTTTATACATATCAAAATAATATATCGTTTATACATTTGATATGTATAAAATATATTAGAATAACCATTAATCCTCCTTCCCATGCACATGTGCTAGAACATTTTCTCATCTCGAAAGCGGCTCTAAATAGATAACTATCACGACTTGACGACAGGATCGACATTATTTAGGATTTTTTACCCTGCCCAAGAAGTCTTTGACCAGACGTTCATCGTTTCATTACGTTTCGACAACATTAAAAAGCTGCTTTACCCTTTGCGAAAAGGAGGACAACTTCAGTGCCGGTTGCTTAATCCAAACAAAGCATATTAAGTACTGGAGATATGGATGCCATGTTTTCTCACCTTCTGTTTCTCATAACCATTCTCTCTTTATTTGCAGGTCAGTTATACAAATTATCATTCCAAACTTTCCCCATTGTATATTTGTACCGTTTTTATTTAAGTTGATTGATTTGCAGGGAGAGGCATTGCAGACAAGGCTCAGGCGCTGTTTGTGTTCGGAGATTCTTATGCCGACACAGGAAATAAGGATCCATACAATCAAACCATAAACCATCCATGGAGACGACCATACGGTTTGATCTGGCCTGGCTATCCTGCAGGCAGATTTTTTTCTGGAAAAACACAGACAGATTTTTGGGGTAAACCTTCCTTTCACTCACAAATGGTGCAATATAGGGTTTTGAGCAGTTGTGTCTTATAATTATGTGGCTGGTGCGTGTGCACTGTGCAGCGGATATTTTAGGGCTTCCCTACCCCATTCCCTATGAGCTGCTGAAAAGTCATGACTGTAAATCAACTGCGAAGAAGATTAGATATGGAGTGAATTTCGCAGTGGGAGGCAGTGCAATATTTGGAGCCTACGGTTTCATAACAATAGCAGAGCAGGTGAAGCAGTTTAAGGAGGTGATAGGAGGAAGACAGGGGTTCGATTCTCACAAGCTCTCGCAGTCTGTAGTTCTTATCTCTGCGGCTGGCAACGACTACAGTGCATTCGTTTCTAGCAGAAACGGCTCCACTAAGGTAGTTCAAGATCTGAGGCCTTTCTTCGCCTGAAAATATTCCAGAACATGTATTTTTTTCTCACTTTATGAGTTTATTACAGGGACTGATCGATCTGGTGAAACCTGTGGTAAGCGGGACAATAGACGTTGTGAAAGAGCTGTATGAAAGCGGTCTTAGGAATTTTGTGGTGAGTGATATTGATCGGTTTGGGTGCGAGCCTCAGATCGGCAAAACATCCTGTGATTCAAACTACGATGACATTATAGCTCTTCATACAAGATTATTGAGGGAGAGCGTTCAAATCCTCAAATCGGATCTCAAGGAATCGTCCATCATAATTCCAGATTTGGCGTCTGCAGTTAATCATATTTTCTTGAATCCTGCACAATTTGGTACTTCAAAGTCTTTGCCTTTTCTTGTACATGTCCAATAAATCTTCAAAATATGTGCCTTCTGAATAATACATCTGTTATTGAAATTGTGTGACAGGTTTTGTGGATCTGTTCGTTCCTTGCTGTGCTGAAAAAGGCGGGGTTGAAATGTGCGGACAGGTGGACGAAATAGGCAGGGCTTTATTTGAAGTGTGTTCTAACGTACATGAAAAGTTCTTATGGGATTCAGGGCATCCATCACAGCGAGGATGGCATGCAATAATGTCGCTCTACAGTAATGGAGCAAAAGGGGCGAATAAAACAGTCAGTTTTATAGAAGGCTCGCCAAACGTTATTGAATGGGTAGATTCCCTTGGATTTGTGGCTTACAATATCCCCACAATGTTTTCTCCTAAATAAGCTTTTTAGAGGCAATTTGTGGATCTTCTAAATAAGCTTTTTATAGGCAATTTGTGGTTCTTTCAAATGAATACCATGTACCTATGTGATTTCGGAGCTTTAACCATTTAAGATTCTCTGCAATGGGCCGAATATATATTTCTCACGAGAATGAATTTGAGGTCTAATTTTTCAACAGTAAAAAAAAAGAATAATTTATTGTGATGAGCACTTTTGTTTTAGACAATTTAATAATTTTATTTTCTCGATAAAATCATAAACATTAGATTCCCTTTGAACGTTATATAAGTCTTTCTTTTATAATTATAATTATGTCTTAACATAGAATGATTTTTTAAAGATAAGATCAAAGAAAATTAAATATATCTAAATATAATTGGATTTGGTCAACTACAAGTTGTTAGTTTTACTTTTGGTTTTATTTATTTGATGTAACATAAATAAATAGAAATTGAATTTGTCTAAATATTATTTTTAGTTTAGATGAATTGAGTATTTTTTATTGATTTTGAATTTTAGTTGACATGTAGAATAGAATTAGATAGTTATAAGATAAAAATTGTTATTTTAGTATTTTTTATTAGATTCGTTTTAACTTTTTATTTCTGAATGTAATAATTTAACATTTAAATGGTATACTTTTTTATAAGAGGTGATATACAACATCTATCTTATTTAATTATGGTTTCTCAATCTTTACTGGTTTCAAACTCAATCTTCACAAATATCATTTCTCTCACACAGCTTAAAATCACATGTTTAGTTTTGACCTCAAAATATCTAAACTCAAATTTACTTATGTGTCTTGACCAACTCACTTTCAAATTGCAACGCTAGAGTGTTGTATGAATGGAGAAATCCTAATTCATTTTACATCATCCAATATCAAGACAATACATTCAAATATTTCTAGAGCATCATCTAAAATATGTAGCACCAACATCTAAGATCATAAAGATGGATGTTGGAATTTTCATTTCTTCTTAACATGTCTCTCAACTTGTTTATAAATATTAAATTGATCTAAGAACTTAAGTAAGAAAAAGGGTAGGAAACTAGTTTCCTTCCTCTCTAGCACTTCCCTTTATTTCTATTATTTTTTCTTATAAATCCCAGGTTGGACATCTAAGAGTAGAAAAGAAAGAGTGTTCAAACTCAAATTCTAGTAACACAAAGTTCACTAGATTCATCTCAATCACATAACTTGTCTTGCCAATTTTCATATGAAAAAAATGAACTTTTATTCTATCCAAAAGCCATATTTACATCAAAATGCAAGGGATAGATTTAACCTACACTAAAAATGTAGGGGGTATCTATTTTCTTGCATTACCTTGAATGTTTTTATATTTGACTATGTGAGCATGTTTCTGAGTTTGATGAAAAAAAATTCTCAAATAGTCAAATCCAAAAAATATTAAAAAATTTAACAGTCCAAAAGCAAACATGATCCCATTTTGAAAATGACCTCACAACCATTTTCTAAAAAAAATTAATAGTTTTTTGAAATGGGATCTTGTTTAGTAAAAAAGGGAATCTTGTTTCATACTAAATACGATCTTGTTTTGCAGTCCTTGGCTCGAGATCCCGCCATGAAATGGGATCCCATTTCAATTGTTGGCTCGGGGTCACAAAGTGAAATGGGATCTCATTTCATAAAAAGCGGGATCCTATTTTTCTCATCTTGATTAGGAATTTTTTCCTAAGTCCAAAAATTCCACACTAAGTGGACCTAACTTCGTACATTTACCCACATTAAATATTGCAAAAATTTCATGTCTTTCTATTACAAAATTTATAGAATATTAAGGGGTATATAGTATAGACATTCAACCAACTTCAAGGTTTGTGATATGCCTAGTTTGACCAACTTCAAGGTTTGTGATTTTATTTTGCGTCAAAGAAAGACATGAAGATACTTACCACTCCATACAAACTCATGGGATAAAATTCCTACTCTTCAGATAGATAATGTATTGACTAAAGATATTCTTCCTACTCTTCAGAATTTGGTGAAGGAACATGTGCACTGTGTGCAATGAGAAAATGGTAATGCAAAAGTGGATAAATTCTTCCTACTCTTCAGAAATGGTCATATATAATTAATTATGATCTTTATTTATTTCCTTTTAGTACTACACATATTGCACATGGACAAATATTTTGTAATTAATCTCATCTTTAATAGTTTGTGTTCTTGGTTTTTCAAATTTTTTGATTGATTATAGATTACTAATAAAAAGGATTTACATAAGAGTTTCATACACTATTGGTTTTTCGACACTTTATTATCCACTAGCATCATTATGTGTACAAATTTATTTGGTAAAATTTATCCCTAGATCAAATATATAATTTTCTTTATACTTCTTATTCATGGCAATCCATTTTGCATGTTGTTTAAATTTATGTCACTAAAGCTTTTTAAAAATTCTAAAATTTCTTTTTTTAGTTCCTCTCCTTCACCTATTCTACCATTTACTTTAGGAATCAATATAAAACATAGCATCTCATGTCTTATAATTTCTTACTATCTACTAAATAAATCCCTCCTCTCTTCCTAACTCTCTCTATACCCTACTGAGCTCCTATCCTACCTCTCTAGATATCTCCTCCCTTTCCTCCTCCCCTTTCTATCACTCTCTATACATAACTCTCTGACCCTCTCTCTATATGTACCTCTCTTCCTCCAACCTTACCTCTATACATAAATCTCCCTAACTCTATCTATACCTACCTCACCTACCCTACCTCTCTTTGTCTCCCTCCTTCCCTCTTCCTCTCCCTCCCTCTATCCCTTCCACCCTACTAGAACTAGAGGAAGGTGTGTGTGCAGTATATGCAATGGGAAAATGACAATGTAGAAAGAGAGAAACGTGTACTAGAATGTATGAAATGGAAAAGGAATCTGAAGAAGTAGACCAAAGTGAATGAGACAAATTTGGTGCTTTAAGGTTTGGCCATACATGAGGCAATATTCCTCTTTCCTTTTCCTTATCATATGTTTCCAATTCTATTTATTCCATGAAATTTTTAAGTTCAATAATCCTTGACTTCATTTGTTCAACTCCACTTATAGCATCATCTCTGACTTTCTTTTCTTCAAATTTATATGCAATACAAAACTACTTGAATTTATCTGCATCTACATTGCCATTTTCCCATTACACATACTGAACATGCATATATTATAATTTTCATTATATAGTTTTTCATCATGTTTATATCAAAGATTCTCAATATATTATTTTAGGATTAAAATTATAATTCTCCCCTAATTCTCTAATATTTAAAATTTACATAAATTTATAAGTTTATCCCATGAGTTTGGATGGAGTGGTAGGGATCTTCATATCTTTGTTTGAAACAAAATAAACTCAAAAGAATCAGAAAATTATTTAAAATATATCTTTCATATTTGGTAATCCCAAGGAGCACATGTAGATAGGTAGGATATGAGGACCATCCACCTTATCTCTAGACATCATCATACAAGTGAAACTTTTCTTTTATTCCATTAGTCAACATAATCACCACATTAAAAAGAGGTATAGAGAGAGTTAGGGAGAGAGGGAGGGATAGGTGGAGAGAGGTTGTGTGTGTGTGAGGGAGAGAGGGAGGGAAGGAGGGAGATAGGTAGTGGTAGGGTGGGAGGAGCATTACTAAGTCAACAAGGAAGACTAGTATCTTAACTTTATCCACTTCTGCATTGCTATTTTCCTATTGCACATACTGCACACACTCCTTCCTCAACTTCTTAAGAGTGGGAAGAATATCTTTAGTCAATATATTATCTATCTCATTCACTTTGGTTTGCTTATTTTCAAGTGTTTTTAGATTATATTCTTAAACCATAAACCCTAAACCCTAAACCCTAAACCCTATATTATAAACCTAACATCCATCATCATTGCATTAATTGATTAGGTTCATTTTAGGCTCATACAAATTTATTAATCTGCAAGTTGATCATCAAAATATTTTTCCTCACCCCCACTGCTCTTACCTATTAATACCCCCTAGTATTCCTTTTCATGATCTTATAACTTCTTTTTCATATCTTTTATTATCCATCACTCCATTCTACAACCTCATCCCCTCATCCCATAATCCCCAAATCTAACTTTTTGATTTCCAAGGATCTTATCACATCCCATTTTTTTTGGGTGAGCCTTCACACAAATAAGTTTCATACATCACAAATTCCACCCCATTTCAGACCCCATCACATCATACCTCTCATCCAATTATGAATCCTACAAAGATCTCCCTTTTCTTTTTCCAATCCATATCATTAACAACCCTTTCCAATAAACCTCCTCCTAACACTTGGTTATTTCCCCTTTCTTGATATCTCTCATATATGGTGATCCCTTGATATTTGAATTACATAACTCCTCACAACAAGAGTCTACAAATAGAAGCCTTTAACCTTCATTATCATCAATATATTTTATAGTAGGTGTGTGCTACTATTTTTCAATTAAAAATCATCCAACTATACCAAGATTATGTTGGTTTAAAGAGAAATCCACATTCCATTAGTAGTATTCAATCAAGCATATGAGAGAGCATCACTCATCCACCAAACAAACCTTGCATAATATTTGGTTTCTGTATATTGGTCCTTCTATCCCTCCCACCCTACCACTCCCTATCTTTTAATTATCCATCACTCCAAAACCTCTTGAATTTATCCACTTCTACATTTCCATTTTCCTATTGCACATAGTCCACATGTTCCTTCATCAAATTCTGAAGAGTAGGAAGAATTAGAAAATTAAAAATATATTTCATGTTTAGAAATCCCAAGGACCACATGTAGATATGTAGGATATGAGGACCTATGAGAGTACCTTCAAACATGATGAGTACATATATATTAGTTAGTTTTGTCAACCCAATAACTTACTTTATTTGAGATTTTTTTTTTTGTGTATTACATTCATCTTCACCATGACCTTCATATGTACCTTCTCTTGCACTATGCAGTAAATTTAATTATATATCATTCCTATCTCACTCTCATATCTATTAGCATGATGTTTTTTTTAAATAACATGCACTAGAACATTGTACCTAGCCTTTATTTTTTAAGGGAGGTGATAATTTCATGAAAGCATTGGTTGCATCAATGAGATATGAGAGATGAAGCTATAAGTGGAGTTGAACAAATGAAGTCAAAAATTTGTGAACTTAAGAATTTCATGAAAAAAATAAAATAAAAAATAGATGATGCTATAGGTGGAGAGAGAGAGAGGGAAGGAAGTAGGAAGGGAGGGAGGGAGGGAGGGGCAGGTGGAGAGAGGGTGTGTGGGAAGGAGGGAGAGAGAGAGGGAAGAAGGGAGATAGGTAGAGAGAGGTAAGGTGAACAGAATAGAGAGAGGTAGGTAGAGAGAGATCTATGTTAGGTGGTAGAGGTAGATAGAGGTGGTGTGTGTGTCATTGATCATGAAAATATTCTTATTAAACAGTGATGATATTGATAAAGAACTAGTACAAAGGAGAAGTATCTTTAGAAATATATACAAGACTAAATTATATACGTATCATTAGAATATCCAAATCAAAAAGTCCATCCATATGTATAAAGAGAATACTTACATTATGATGGAGGACAAAAATAAAAATACTCTCTAGAGAGAGAGAGAGAGAGAGAGAGAGAGAGGGGGGGGAGATACCTGGAGTGGTAGGGTGGGAGGGATAAAAGGACCCAAAATGGACTTAGTAGGAGAAGGAGATATGTTGGTGGATTGTGGGACATAAGGACCCAAAAACACTTGAAAATAAGTTGACCAAGGTGAATGAGAGATAATGTATTGACTGAAGAGATTCTTCCCACTCTTGAGAAGTTGAGAGATAGATAAATAATTGTAGGTTGGAAAACACAGTGGGTTGTGAGTGATTGCATTCTTTTTATTCTAAGCTTAAGGATGGAGAGTTTCAAGAGGATTTCAAGGTGGGAGACATAAAACTTATCAAATTGACATGAGGGGTGACTAACCAATTGAGTTGTTACGTGTAGAGGGTTTTACAATAATATGTGGGTTGCAAGTTTCATAACACCCAGTGTTTCCCAACCTGTAATTGTTTTAGTGAAAACCTTTTATTATTTAGAGTGTACAAATGTAATGAAAGGAAATTTCAAAATTTACCACAATTATTACTTAGAGTAAAAATTGTGTTTCAATTTCCTCATATGGTGGAAAAAGAAATGCCCAAAATAGTCATAGGTTGAAAAACATAGTGGGATGTGAGTGATTGTATTTTGCTTGTTCTAAGCTCAAGGGTGGAGAGCTTGGGAGGATTTCTAGGTGGGGTATACACAAAACTAATAAAATTGACCTAAGGGGTGACTAAACAATTGGTTTGTTACGTGTAGATGGTTTTACAGTAATATGTGGGTTGTAGATTTCATAACACCCAGTGTTTTCCAACCCGCAATTGTTGTAATGAAAACCTTTACTTATTAAGAGAGTACAAATGTAATGAAAGGAACTTTCAAAATTTAGCACAACTATTGCTTAGAGTATTAACTTATTTTTTTAATGATAAAATCTTATCTTTTATGTCCTTCTCTAAGTGGCTAATTTTAGTCTTCTATCATTTTGCTATAGTTTCAACACTTCTAACTATTGCTTTTACATCTACAAGTTGATCATCAACACATTTTTCCTTGTCTACACTACTCTTACCTGTTAACATCCCTTGCTATTCTTTTTCATGATCGTGTAACTTCTTTTTCATATCTTTTACTTGAAGCTTTAGATCAACTGCTCCCTCATCAACCCTTAGGAGAGAAACATCCCTTACTTGAAGCTTTTTTACACTTAGATCTAATTTTTCCTTTTCCATATCATCATTTATTTCCAATTGTATTTATCCCATGGAATTATTAAGTTCAAGAATCTTTGACTTCATTTTTTCAACTCCATTTATAGCATCATCTCTCACTTTCCTTGCTTGCACAAATTCATATGCATCAATTAGGTTGTTATGTGTAGAGGGTTTTGCAATAGTATATGGGTTGCAAGTTTCATAACACCCAATGTTAAATCCAACTTGCAATTAGTGTAATGAAAGCCATCTATTATTTAGAGAGTACAAATATAATGAACTAAACCTTCAAATTTTAGCACAGTTGTTAGTTAGAGTAAAATTTGTAAATGTTTCAATTTCATCATATTATCAAAAAATAAATGCATAAATTAATCATAGGTTGGAAAATATAGTGTGTTGTGAGTGATATGATTGTGCTTACTCTAAGATCAAGGCTGGAGAGTTTGGGGAGGACTTTCAAGTGCAGGATACATAAAACTAATCAAATTAACCTGAGTGGTGACTAACCAATTGGGTTGTTACATAGAGGGATTTACAATAGAATGTGGGTTGTAGGTTTCATAACACTCAGTGTTTTCCAACCTACAATTATTGTCATGAAAACCTTTTCTTATTTAGAGAGTACAAATGTACAATACAAGACACCATCAAAATTTACCACAATTGTTACTTAGAGTAAAAGTTGCATTTTAATTTCCTCATATGATGGAAAAATAAATTCAAAAAATAATTGCAAGATGGAAAACATAGTGGGTTGTGAGTGATATGAAATTATCACCTTACATTTGTATAAAATTTAGATTTTATAACCTCAAAGATATTGAGGCAAGATTATTATAATACATCTAATAATGAATCCAAAGTTATGCTAAATGCCAAATACAACAATCTCTTATTACATAAGCCACATTAGATCTCATGCTATGTGAGTATATCAATACCACGAATGTTAGTTTCATGAATCCATAATTGGTATATTTAGAATTTTTAATCTCACCAAATTTTCAAAAGATGGATCCAAAAAAGGTAAAATAAATTATTGAAATTTCTACACAAATGAATATTATAGAGGTAATAATTTTTCTTGTGCTAGTTAGTTTGAACATAAGAATTTCATTATATATTTCTATGAAATGAATGAGATTCTGAGAGTAGATAAGAAATAATTTTAGAGAACATCAAGATCAAATAGAAGCTATGAATTATTAAAGAAGAAATTGATAGAACAACTATTGTTAGCATTACCATATTTTGATAAGGTATTATAAGTTGATTATGATGCAAGTGGAACTGTAAATGGAGCATTACTAAGTCAACAAGGAATACTACTTATAAGAATTTAGAAGTAACCATTAATTTGAGAAATCATCAGTACTTTTTTTAATGGGCTATATGGACATGTGGAAAATTTATAGATTGGGGTAGTAAAGTAGATTTATTTAGAGCTATTAAGTAAATTATAACTATAATTAATACTAAAAATAGGATATGTACCTAAGCGTAGATTTATTTTCCCATGTGGCATCATGTCAATGTTTGTGTTAAGATTGAAGATATATGAATCTAAATTTTATAGAATGTAGCCAAACCTTGAGTTCTCTAATTAACACTTCATTATTCCTAATCATCAACATGTAAAGCTATGATTATCTCAACTTGATTCGTTGGAAAACCCAATTCTAATGCATATGGATCAAATTTTTGATACAACATACATGGTGACTACTTTAACTCATATAAAGACACTTTTAGTTTGCAAACCCAATGTTCTACACCCCTTATTTAAAATTATTTAGGTTGAACAATATGGATTTTCTCATCTAAATATCCATACGATAATGTTCTATCAAAATTATTTTTTTCAACTTAAAAATAAAAAGGTATAGCTATAAACAACAACATACTAATCAAATTCAACATAGATACAAGATAAAATATCTCACTAAATTATATTCATTATTCCTAGAATAACCCATTGCAACAACTATCTTTATGTACCTTTCTAATGTTTTTTCTACTCTAAATTTCTTCTTGTACACCCACTTGCAACCAATGGATTCCTTATATTCAACTCAATCAACCAAGTCCCATGTCTTGTTTTTTGTAGTGCCTCACTCTTCTCTTTCATGGATTTTATTTAAGATTCCTTCTCCTATAGAATTTGATTCATCATTAGTAGAAGTTAGAGGAAAATTAAATTGTATTTCTAATCGACCATTCCTTTTTGGTAACTTCTATTGTCTTATAGAACTTACTATTTCCATCAATTTAATTATTGCATTCATAATCCCCCATTCCTTCATCCATACATTTTTATTTTATACCATCCCCCAGCCACATATCCCATCTATTCCATAATCCTCGCCAAATCATTGATTTCATGTGCACTTGCCTCCCCTCGTCCCTATTTATCCTTCTATCTTTCATCTTCCACTTTTCCTCTCTTGCATCTGATGTACCATGACATGAAACCTACATCTATATGTGATAATGCACCATATCAACTATCATCCATCATCATTGATTAATACATTAGGTTCATTAGGATAATATAGATTTGTTAATATAATCATCTTTCATTGATCATAATCATTTCATTATCCATTAGATCCATTATCCATACATCTTTTCATCCAAACTGTTATGTATCCCCATCTCCCCTTCATTATATCCCTATCCACCATTCATCACCCCATCCTAAAACTAGTATATAATTTACAATTTAATATAATTATAAAAAATAATATAAATTTATTTATATAATAATAAATATATAATAGTAAGATATAATATAATATATTATAACATAATAAAATATTATTTAATATAATAATAATTATAAAATAATAATACAAATTTAATTACATTAAAAAATTATAATAATATATTAATAATTAATTATTTAAAATATATTTTATTTATATAAAAACTATTTTATTTTAGTTTAAATTTACTTAAACATTATTTTTAATTTCTTCTTTTAAAAAGGTAGCAAATTTAATAAATCATAAAGGACAACTTTTAAAATCATGCGAGGGGTGGCAAATTTAATAAAACATAAGGGGGTGGCATTTTTTAAAATCACGCACGGCACAAACATAGATGCGTTTTGTGTACACTTTAGCCGCGTCCAAAATTGTATACCAAGAAAAGATAAGTTAAACTAATATGTCTTTTATACGCATAGATAACCATTAAACCTCCTTCCCATGCAAGTGCTACAATAATTTCACATCTCGAAAGCAGCTCTAAATAGATAGCTGTCACGACTTAGAGAGACGGGATCGACATTATTTAGGATATTTTGCCCTGCCAAAGATTAAGTCTTTGACCAGTCGTTCATCGTTTCGACAACTTAAAAAGCTTCTCTACCCTTGCGAATGGAGGACAACTGTTTACCTTAGCCTTGATCCAAACAAAGCGTATTAAGGACTGGAGATATGGATGCAATGTATTCTCACCTTCTATTTCTCATAACCATTCTCTCTTTATTTGCAGGTCAGTTATACAAATTATCATTCCAAACTTTCCCCATTTTATACTTGTACTGTTTTTATTTAAATTGATTGTTTTGCAGGGAGAGGCATTGCAGACAAAGCTCAGGCGCTGTTTGTGTTCGGAGACTCTCTTGCCGACACAGGAAATAAGGATCCATACAATCATACAATAAACCATCCATGGAGACCACCATACGGTTTGATCTGGCCTGGCTATCCTGCAGGCAGATTTTCTTCTGGAAAAACCCAGACAGATTTTTGGGGTAAACTTTCCTTTCACTCACAAATGGTGCAATTTAAGGTTTTAAGCAGTCATGTCTTATAATTATGTGGCTGGTGCGTGTGCACTGTGCAGCGGATATTTTAGGCCTTCCCTACCCCATTCCCTATGAGCTGCTGAAAAGCCATGACTGTAAATCAACTTCGAAGAAGATTAGACATGGAGTGAATTTTGCAGTGGGAGGCAGTGCAATATTTGGAGCCTACGGTTTCATAACAGTACCAGAGCAGGTGAAGCAATTTAAGGAGGTGATAGGGAAGACAGGGGTTCGATTCTCACAAGCTCTCGCGGTCTGTAGTTCTTATTGCTGCGGCTTGCAACGACTACAGGGCATTCCTTCATAGCACAAACGGCTCCACCGAGGTAGTTCAAGATCTGAGGTCTTTCTTCGCCTCAAAAAATTCCAGAACACGTATTTTTTCTCACTTTATGAGTTCATTACAGGGACTGATCGATCTGGTGAAACCTGTGGTAAGCGGGACAATAGACGTTGTGAAAGAGCTGTATAAAAGCGGGCTTAGGAGTTTTGTGGTGAGTAATATTTGTCGGCTCGGGTGCGAGTCTCAGATCGGCAAAACATTCTGCGATTCAAAATACGATGACATTATAGCTCTTCATACAAGATTATTGAGGGAGAGCGTTCAAATCCTCAAATCGGATCTCAAGGAATTGTCCATCATAATTCCGGATTTGGCGGCTGCAGTTAATCATATTTTCTTGAATCCTGCACAATTTGGTACTTCAAAATCTATGTCTTTTCTTGTACATGTCCAATAAATCTTCAAAATCTGTGCCTTCTGAATAATACATCTGTTATTGAAATTGTGTGACAGGTTTTGTGGATCTGTTCATTCCTTGCTGTGCTGAAAAAGGCGGAGTTGAAATGTGCGGAGAGGTGGACGAAATAGGCAGGGCTTTATTTGAAGTGTGTTCTAACGTACATGAAAAGTACTACTGGGATGCAGGGCATCCATCACAGCGAGGATGGCATGCAATAATGTCGCTCTACAGTAATGGAGCAAAAGGGGCGAATAAAACAGTCAGATTTATAGAAGGCTCGCCAAACGTTATTGGATGGGTAGATTCCCTTGGATTTGTGGCTTACAATATCCCCATGATGTTTTCACTTAAATAGGCTTTTTATAGGCAATATGTGGATCTTTCAAATGAATACCATGTACCTATTTGATTTCAGAGGTTTAACCATTTAAGATTCTCTGTAAGGGGCCGAATATTTATTTTACATGAGAATGAATTTGAGGTCTCTGTTACTTATCAATAAAATTGTTTGGTGCAATCGTGCAACTCTCAGAAACGTAAGAGTAAATGTCTTCTGCAAAATATTATGGCTTACTTTGAATGGTGAAGAACACCTTTGGCATCAAGCATTTGTTAGTTCCTGCCCTGGAAATATAGCATCGATGGTGTTTGTAAACAGTGTTTAATCCCTACTTACAGCCAAATACAATTCGGATTTTTGCTGTATCTGTTTTAATGCTCATGTTCAATCAAGAAAAGTGCGGGTTTTTTAGGTTAAATTTTATTTAAAATGTTTATCGGTGACATTATTGAGCCCGAATTTGGTTGTGAAAGAAGACGCGAGTTAGCTAATTAGGAAGCAAGAGAAGGCACAAATAAACATACTGACAGCCCCTTGATATGTCTCATAAATTAAGTTTCCTTAAATTTCTAAATTAGGAAGTTCATCCACAACCCACATGCAAATTTTGCAGGCATTGACAAAACTGACATGTCGTCAGATGGCGGGAACTGCGCTGGAATGCAGCTCTTGTTTCAATGCTCACCTTACTTATATTTTAGTCTTAAAGTATACATCATATTTTAGTCTTAAAGTATACATCAAACTGGAATTAGTAAATGAAGATACAAATATATTTAGCCGATAGGCTATTATAGGTGAGGAATCGACTGGGAAAGTCTCATGTCTGATATTCCGGTTGGATTCTCACCTGAGACAAGGAATCGACCGGGAAAGTTTGATTGTCCTCGCCGTCAGCAAATTTCTGTATCCACTATCCTCGCCGTCAGCAAATTCCCGTAATTTCAGTGAGGCATGCCCATTCATCCTTTTTTGGCGTCACCAGGTATGGGTTGGATCCGTTCGCGCCGTTCCGCACCACTCCCCTAGCCTGCATCTGTTGCCTGGCATTTACAAAGTCACCGAATAGTTGTTAGATCATAAATGCAGGCTGGGAAAAAGGGGTTAAGAGAACAACTTCTGAGATCTGGAGAGTGCCATTCTTTGTGTTGTCAAATTCCCGTAATTTGATGTGGCTTGCGAGATCTGGAGAGCGCCATTTTTTGTGTTGCTTCTGACTAGACGGGTCATTTTGGGATCCGTTGGCTATTGCGTTGCAGGCTGAGATATCTACAACTTCCCAGGTTCCTTTCTTGCACTTACGAGTTAGTTTGTGCAGAGTTATTGTATTTGTTGTTATAAGTCTGAGCATTATACTCCTTGATATTCAATGAACTCACAAATCTGCTCTATAATGTAATTTCCACTATGAATATTGCTCAGAAAATAGGACCGCAGTTGCATAGAGTTATTAGACAGTTCATTTCGAATTTAGCTGGTCGATTTGGTGCCATACAAATTTGATGTTAATTTCTTAGTTTATATCTGCATATATAACTGATGGCAAGGATCTGTAAGCCCATGCTAAGTCTGAATATTGTGATTCTTCGAATCTGATAATATTTTTTTGTGTATTGTCTGGGACAAATTTGTAGGTGGCTATATCCTTATTCTGTTGTGTTTCACTTCATTCTAAAACAAATCTGTTAAATGAAAGCTCGGTTTATTCTGCGTTAAAGCAGGTTTATGAATAGAACTGATAGATAAACAAGGAAGGAAGAGAGAGGTTGGTCAATAATGCAGTTGAGAAGAGGAAATGGTGTATGAATGATCTCAGCTAACCTCGAAAACTCTTCCCACTGCAACTCTCCACCCTGGGCTCTACTGTGGAGACCTAAGAAGATATATTACAACAAACAGTTCGAGCTAAACTAAAACAAAGCACGTGAATGGAAGCAAAGAAAATTCTAGAGACTAGGCCTTAGTACATCAATGAATAGTATAAGAACTCATATTTGGAAGGAACTTAGCGTACAAGACTAGACTTCTTGTCGGATTTGGAATTAAATTTCTTGGGATGGGGTAGGTCTGGCATCAACAGCTATAGGAGACAACACGAAAGTTAGAAGAATACATATTATGACAACAACTTCCATGCCTGTTTAATGAAACCCAGAAAGTTGATTTGAAACATAAATCGAACTTCAGAGTTGTACGATTCTTGAGTTAAAATATGATAATGGCAATCCTTCACACCAGTATATTAACTGTAGGATGGGGCAGATGGTCAAGCGTCGGTGAAAAGATATCCAACGTGTGTCAGAAGCCAACAATAATGGTAAAAAAACAAAAAAGTTGAAATCTCTAGCTGTCCAACATGGTTTTAGGATAATGGCCCTGCCTGTTTAAATGCAATCCCAGCATAAGTTGGTAGGATCGCACCCAATATCTAGAAGTTAGGTGGTATTGATTAAAAGCCATATTTTTGGCAGTTCGTGGTAATTGCCAACATCATGTCCCATACCAAATAATTATACTCATGAATCATTTAATACTTCGGCAGTACTGACTGGGTTTGCAAAGTGGGGCGTTGTTTTCCATCCAAATGTTCGAAAGAAGTTCTCTCTAAGATACAATTAAGGAAAACTATAGTTAAAATGAAATATTTGTTTGTATTTTTTTGTATCTTATTCTTCTATTCATTCTACAATTACAATTTCCCAGCGTGCTCCCACATTGTCTTCCACGATTGATCTGCTTGTTATCCTCTCAATTAGAAACAAATAATGTGAAAAAAAAGAGAGGTAGTGAATTTCCTTCAACTTACACTGTTATTTTGATAAATCAAATTGTTTTCTAATGCCAAATTGACAAATATTGTTTCTATTTTTTTTATGTAACCACCCGAGTTGCGTTAATCCCGTGCTGGGCCATAACTTAGATTGCTACTGGTATTTTTTTTTGTAAGTTTACCCCTTGTAAAGCACACTGAAAATATTTCACAATAGTGTAAGTTACAGATTATGGCACCCATTGGATAGGTAGATTAAACTGATATTGATTTTATTATTATCATTTTGATTGACAGTTATCAGATTTTTGTTAAAAGATTCATTAATCATATCATTATTATTATCATTAATATGGGATACAAGAAATAATAATAATAATAATAATAATAATAATAATAATAATAATAATAATAATAATAATAATAATAATAATAATAATATAAGATTAAAAAAAATCATTATAGTATTCAATGCTGATGGGTTAATAATAATATTATTGATGTTAGTATTGTTAATTTTATTTTTATTTTTAAAAATGGATTTGTAATTTTAACTCCCAAAGAAGTGAGTTAATTAACATAGAAATTTATATGGTGAGTTATGATAAAAAAAAAAAGATTATTGTGATTTAATGTGGATAAGAAAAAAATAGTAATCTTATGCCAACACTTTAGAGCTCATATAAATATCAAACAAAATTTAATTACTTATTCATTATTTAGTTATGAATGAGATAAATTAGTAAAAAGTAAGTGTATAGAGTAATAGTATTGGTTAAACAATAAAATAAAATATAGAATGCTTTTAATTGTCACCGTTTCCATGGAGAATATTATGGAAGAGTGAATAATAAGCTAAATTTTTAACATCTTAAAGTAAAGAAAATAAAATTCCCCTACCCCATTTTCTCTCACCCACAAATGGTTTTGAAATTAGAACTTATAATTTAAAAGCATGCATGTAAAAACGAAAAGAAAGAAACGTGAGAAATTCTAGGAAGGCTAAAAAAAAGTAAGTTATAGAATATGAATTAAGAACTTGAAATAGGGAGGTTAAATATATCTAAAGAACATTATTTTAATAGATAATGTTTAAAGATATTTAAAGGTAATTTAATGGTTAATTTTTAAGAAGTAAAGGGGATGTATATATAAAATTATGATTATAATTTATTCATATATCATTATATTTATATTATTTATTAGTACTTTTAGAAAAACAAAATATTATGGTTGAATGTGAAAAACTTAAAAACTTATATACATAAATATTACTTTAGCTTATGTGTTTTTCTAAAAAAAGAATTGTTAGGCTTTTCGATGAATTCCTTTTTTCAGGCATGACATGTTAATTGGTGGTATAATATTAAAATTACTATCGTAAAAAAAATGTTATTGCTAATTGGTGGAATAATAATATAATTACTATTATACTTCATGAGTAAATAAAACTAATACCATTATTGAATAATGTTATCATGACCCTTGGAGAGATGAATTAATGCATAAAGTTATATTGTCAACTTCAAACAAAAGGAAAACCTTTATGATGTTTGCTATAACGCCTTAAGTGCTTAAGAGTGTTAATTAGCTCAATTTAAAAAAAAAAAAAAATGTTTCATTTTCTAGCAAAGCCTGTCTCCCCATTAATTCGAATGCATAAGAGAGAGTGTTGCAGCATGACATTATCTAAGTTAATAAAACTTAGTGACCATTGTGTTTTCTATAGCACTTGCATAGTTCACATGATAAGATGTTTAATATTAAAAGAAAAAAAATGGTACCATAGATGTTACAGATTGGAAGATTAATATTATACAAGAATCTGGGTTTTCTCCTCAAGTAGTCATCTGGGCATAAATTGGTTTTCGTGAAAAAAAATAGGGTTAGTAATATTTTGTTACTAATATTAGGGCTTAGTTTGCCTTTCTCACCCAGATGTAATAAAAAATTAAAATAAATGAATAAAATAATAATAAATAAATCACAATATTTTAAAATATTTATCATATATAGATTAAAAAATCAAAATGATACATCATAATATTTTAAAATATTTATCATAGATAAATTTAAAATATATATATATATATATATATAAAGTGAAAGATCAAATAAATAATCAAAGAGATATGATCAAAAAACAAATAAATATAAATTACTAAGAATTCAAAATATTTATTGTAGATAAACTAAAAGATCAACTAAATAATTCAAAGATAAAAATAAATCAAAAAGATCAAATAAAAATGTTTACCATGATAAATTGAATGATCAAAGAAAAAAAAATCAAAAATCAAATAAATAATTCAAAGAGAGAGAGAGAAGGGAGAGAGCATCAAACTTAGGGTTAGGGTTAGCATTAGGATTAGCGTTACATTTAGGTTTGTTGTCAAGTTTAGGTTTAATAGATATAGTTAGGGTTGGGGTAATAATTGGGGTTACTAGCATCAAACTTAGGTTTAGTGTTAGCATTAGGATTAGGTTTACATTTAGGTTTGTTGTCAAGTTTAGGGTTAATAGATATAGTTAGGGTTGATGTCAGAAATATTATTATAAATAACTTAAAAAATAAATCAAAAAAGATTTGATCAAAAGGAAAAATCAAACATAAATCACAAAGATATAAATATATATTTAAAAGATAATTCAAATATTTGAATAAATAAGAATTACAAAGACAAATCAAAAACGATGAAATAAAAAACCTTACCATAAATAAATTAAAGATCGGAAAAATAAATCAAAATAAAAGATAATTCAAATATTTGAATAAACTAAAAGATGAATTAAATAAATAAATAAAAAGATTTTATCACAAAGATTTGATTAACATATCAAATAAACTAATCAAAGCTTTAAACAAGTTAAAAGACCAAGTGTAAAAGATAATTCAAATATTTGAATAAAGTAAAGATGAATTAAATAAAGAGATAAACATATTTGATCAGAAAGATAAATCAATCAAAAAGGAAAAATAGAGATTTGATCTCAAAGCTTTGATTAAAATATCAAATAAACTAATCAAAGATAAATAAAAAATATGACCCCATTTTCTTCAGTCATTTAAATAATGACAACAATAAATAAAAGAAGGATATGTTCCCGCATCCCGTGAAGAAGGGAAGTATCTAAACTAAGAAGGATTAATTTTGTTTTTTTGAAAGAAAGGGTAAAGAATTAGGTAGAATCGAATTTTCTTTAAAAGAAAGGAAATTTCCCATTCTATAGTAAATAAATTTAAAAGATGGAAGTAAATACTGTTACTAATTAATTATAGTATTCATCATTGATGTAATTATATATATATATATATATATATATATATATATATATATATATATATATATATATATATATATATATATATATGGGGATGAATAAGTAGTTAGTTAAATAAATAAATACATTGTATATAGGAAAGAGATATTTTATTTTGAGTTTAACATTGTTAATATTAAGGAAATATTATTACAAAGAGAACTATTAGGATATTAACATTGTCATTGTAAAGAGAGGATTAATAATTGTTAGTTGTATTTTTCTTGCCCTTTTGTAAAATATGGATATTGCATATTCTTAATCCTCTTAACTATAATAGCTTTGTCGAATTTAAGCTAATTACCTTATTCAACTTTTTGGACTCATTGCTCAGTTAGTTTGCACATACCCTATAAAGTAATGTTTTGTGAAATAGTTATTTTACATGATTTTTTTAAATATGGTTTAGTAGCCTCTACCAAAACACTTTATATTAAATCATCACCATGTTGTTGGGTAGAAACCCAGCCTAGAATAATAATTTAATCTACCTAGCCCATTATGCAATGCCTTATATGCAATGCCTAAATTATCCAATTACTAAATGTTATTTGGGGCTCACGCTAGATTTGAAAGATTTAATAATAAGTTGCACTCAAAAAGAACAAGTCAGTTACATCTAAGTATTTTGGATGTAGAGATTCTTAAGTTGCCCCCCCCCCAACATGAATATTAAAATAACTATTTTAGAGTCAACCATTCTTGTAGTAAACTAAATTGTCCAAACTTAGACATTTAAGTCGTTGGAAGGAATTTGATGTTTACCCTCCAAGATGTTTACCCTCCAAGAAACTCGTCTATAAGGAGTCACCCAACATGAACCGGTCGCTAATTAAACCTTGACTTGTACCTCATTCAAGTGTATTATTACCAATATAGTGATAGGATTAGGAGTTGTGTTGTATAATGGTGGCCCACTGCAAAAGTGTTAGGTTGCTAATGTATGTTCTGCAAAAAATAAAAAAAATGTTGGGATTGTAAATGAATAGTTCTAGCAGTGTAAAAAATGGTCACCTAAATCACATAGCTAGGAATAAGTTAATAAGCTAAATGGGAGTTTGGGATTGACAGCTAGTTCCAAATTGCGTTTATTATAAATATCAATTAAGAGGACTTCTGTGTTGATTGATAGGCTCCAACTAAAAAATCTTTCAAAAAACATTCAACTAAACTAAAACTGCCAACCTTCTTTTTATATAGATAGAAGTACTTTTAGTAAGCTAAATTGACAATAAACTCAATTTAAACATTAGCATAAGTATAAGCTTAATGATTTAGCTATACTGTTTGGTGAGATAATTAATAATATTACCAGTGATTAAATTGGCTATTTTAAAGAGTATATGGTGGCCATTTTCAAAGAGTTATATGTTTGGGATAATATTATTTATGTTTAGACTGAGGTAAATAAAAAAAAATACTATTACTACACGTTGGAACTGTGAGTACTCAAGGGGTTTTACCCCACGTATAGAAATAAAATAAACTAAAATGTGAAATCTTGGTGTTAAGGAATACTATATTCCTGCAGTAGACAGTAAATGTGCGATGATATCCCATAGAAATTATTAGGGAAGCATACATTTTTTTTCCTTTTACCTTCATTTATTTACTTGGCAAAAATAGAAGATTAAAAGTGTATTTTTTGAACTGATTAAATAAGCTTATTCGTTGTCGGATGGAATTAAGTTTTTTTTGTTTATCGAATGAAGTTAAAGCAATTTTTCCCTCTGTGGAATGTGGAAATCATTTTGCATTATCAAATAACATAATAATAATGTCATAAATATTGTAAATATTATTATGGACAATTGAAAATTAATAGCACTTCTTATTATAAAATAATAGAAATGTCAGCTGAATGGTTGTTATAAAACAATGTGATTTATAGTTATAACATTATTTTGAAGAGTAATTTTATCTTGTATTATTAAAGTGACAATAAAATTACTATTGTATTAGGAGTAAATATTATTCTTGGTATGAAGAGGTTATTTGTGAGAGTAAATGTTACTATTATTATTCATGGGTTAGTTATTTGATGTTAGTAAGGTAAAATGTTACATTTTGTATATCATGAACTACCAACAAATGTACTTGGTCCAGTTGAGCTATAATGTTCCAACACTTCAACCATTTAAGATAATATATTGTATTGTTCATCCACTTGGCGTGTTCTACTCTACTTAAAAAAAACCAAATTGCACTTTCCCCATGTATTCCCCCCCCCTCTCCGCCCTTCGAATACAGTACCATAGTATACCCTCCTATTGGCGTAACCCTTGCGCCTTGCTAAGGTGCAAGCGCTAGTTATATTATATGTCAACATTTTGCATAAATACATGAATCATGCGTAAGAGTTGACATGTAGATAAATATTTTATTGTGATGAGCACTTTTGTTTTAGACAATTTAATATTTTTATGTTCTCGATAAAATCATACACATTAGATTCCATTTGAACGTTATATAAGTCTTTCTATGTCTTAATATAGAATGATTTTTTAAAGATAAGATCAAAGAAAATTAAATATATATGAATATATATTTATTGTCCTAATCCAATCTCACAATCCAATATTCAGTTATAATACTTTAAGGGCACCAACACTAAGGAGACACGAATCTCTTGGTTTTAGGAGTACCTACTCCAAGGAAGCACCCACTCCCTAATCTAAGCACTTACCTAGATATCTAATAGCAACCACCAATCATATTCACAATAAGAGATATAACAATTTGATTACAATCCTATGTTGCAACCTATTTGCAACTGCTCAATCCTCTATTGCTATCTCTACAACTCTGTTCTCTGCACTACACCCTTCTATTCTACTTTGTTCTTCTTATTTTTCCTTAGTGAATTCTCTAACCACCTTAAGAGCCCAAAATACCTTCTTCACTGTGCACTATTCATTTCCTCTACTCTTACACACTTACCACACTTCACTACATTTGATTATCTATTTTGTGTAGTTTCTAACCAATGGTGATTGCCTTGGGATTCCCCACCACTACAAGATCTTCAGTTAGGGTTATAAGATATCTCCTACACTACCATACTCCTACATTGAGCCGCACAACATTAATTTCTAATGTAGAGAATTTTCCCTTATTCTCTTTGTCAAACCCTAAGATCGGATATGCATTTGATTTGTTCTCTGTTTATTCGATCCGATCTGATCTTCATCATCTTCACAACCTGTGTCACCACTTAGCAAATCAAATCTTCCATCATATTGGTTGTTGGTGTAGTTGATCCAATTAACTTCGAGCAGAGTTGATTTCTAGTTGAAACCCTATTCACATAGAACTGGGCATTATTTTTCTCCATATTTAAATCCGGGTTGCCAATCAGCAGTCTTCACACCATGATCTTGTGACTCTAATTCAATCATTCACCTTTAAAATCTGATTGTCAGATAAGCGGTCTTTAAATCTCCATTGTCAATCATACATCATTCATCACTATTACACATATGCCTTTATTTCTTCTTCAGTGATGTGAATGGACATGACGATTACCATTGGATCAATCATTGTCCAATCTACACCATCCCCCACTATATCACTAGCTCTAACAACGGGCCCACCAAATCTGAGTAGGCTGGCGGGCTATCGCCATTTGTCATCCACATCATTGCCTTACAACTCACAACAACAATGTGAATTGGTATATGAGCAATCATTCTTCACCATCTAGACATGCCGACACATACACTATCGGCTCCTATCAAGTGGGTGGTCCCCACTATCCACATGTCATCCTTGTTAGCACTGTGTAACAACCATCAGGTATGTGACTTGACATATTGGTCAATCACATGCCTCCACTTGTCCTCACATGTCACCATCGCCTTCTAGCTTACATTCATCGCTCATCACAAAGACCATCCTATCACTTCACTTCACAACATCAATGTGAAGTG